>VMDO01014488.1:0-54408 GCA_007922755.1 Pedetes capensis | reverse complement strand
AAATCATGTAACTTTACAACTTTCTGAAATAGGAAAAACAAATCTTCATTAAATGTTAAACCAACTTAAATATTTGACCATCTATGCCAAATTTCAAATAAGTAGAGGCACATTTGTCTTCTGAAAACTACTTCTCCAAACAAACTATTTACAAATTCATAGCATAATAAATGTAAAAAGAAAAATTTTAGAACATTTATGCTTTTATTCTAAGTATTCTTTTAAAAATTTTGAAATATTTTCTTTTACTTAGTTTAAATTTCTTCTTAAATAAATTTTACCAGGAGAGAATGCACACAGTAGCATAATTTTGTTATATTCCTAATAGTTACTATAAGTTTGAAAACAATTTTTAAGCGAATAAGATACATAACACATATAGAATTTTTTCCTATTTTTAAAACCATTTGCTCTATTTAAAAACAAAGAAAGAACGGAAGAGAAAGTGAAGAGAAAGAACTAAAAGAACTAAAATGGCCAATAAGTGTTGATCAAGGTGAAAGCATTCACCAATATTTACCATTCAATTTTATGTGAAAAAGTTTTTTAACCTCCTTATATTTTATATTTGTACAACTGTAACATATTGTAACTGAAATACTCCTCCTAATTTCTGGCTGTTTAGAACCCATGGAAACTTTTGTAGGATAATATTATCTAAACACTATATTTATGAGAAGCACAAATACAATAATACAAGCAACTAATGACTGATGCTTTAAGAATTAGCCACAATAACTGTGCACTCTCCTAGATGAAATTAATATAAAATTTAATACTTGTGGAACACACACCAAAAAGCCTTAATCATGGACTTACAGATTAGAAAGAACAGCCTTTACCGAATTCAGTATCCTTTTGTGGAGCATTCAGACTCTGTTGTCATTGCAATTTCCATCAGCTGCTTTTAAGTAACTCGTACAAATATGGCTGGGTAGAAAATGAAAGTATAATGCTTTGTTGCTGTTGTTCTTGTTAGGTGCCATCGAGTCGGTGTCTGACTTATAGTGACCCTATGTACAACAGACAAAACACTTTTGTCAGTGTTTCTCTGCTATTCATAGGGTTTTCAATGGCTGATTGATTTTTGGGAGTGGGTTGTTGGGTCCTCCCTAGCCTACAGTATCTGGTGCTCCCATGTGGTCTCCCATCCAAGTACTAACCAGGACCAACCCTGCTTTGCTTCGAGATCCCACACCACAGTGCTGCGGCTGCAGGCTTTAAGAAGGAAAAAAATGGAGATATCAAATAATTGGAATTGATTATCGTTAAAATAGCAGGTCAGTGGTTGCAAACTACAGGGAAAATATTTATATTGAAGAATAATTTTAAAAGTTGAAAAGTCTAGCTGTTATAAACAAACAATACCCTAAATGCAAAATAGGATGCAATGAGAATGAATTAATTCTTTGAGAATCATGTAGAAAGAACTAAGAGACTTGAGTTCAATTTTGCTTTTAATATTCCAGCAGAAGATATTGCATTAATGTAGGAAAACTTTAGGAATGATGAGATATTACTTTCAAAAAGAGTATATTTTCATTGGTATGTATTGCAATTTTGCTTTTGTTGGTTAAACAAAGTGAAAATACTGGAAATCAAATTAGTAAAATATTAATTTATTATTCAATTCTTATTCTACAAATTTGAAAGGCAGAATGATGTTTTCCCACTAGTTGTTGATCAAGCTCTTTTTAATGATAAAAAAGATTATTTCAAATGTAATTTTCTACATAATATAAATGTTAGAATTAGTATAACTATAGGATATGTTGCTAGAGTTTAGCTCGGTTGGTAGAGTGCTGTTCTGTTCTCTGAGGCCTTGGGTACCATCCCCAGCATCATAAAAGTGGGAGAAGGACCTGACAGCCCATTCCTGAAACAACCTTGAAATAATCAGCCATTGAAAACCCGATGAATAGCAGAGAAGCACTGACTTAATGCCTGACGTGGTACAGTGTTGGAGAGTGTTTCGTTTGGTCCCATGTAGAGTCGCTATATTCAGACCCAACTTGATGGCACCTAACAATAACAACACGGCATATGTTGGGTAAAATATCTTCCTCTTTTCTATTCGTTTAACTTTTTTTTTTTAAAGCAGTGATATATGAAAAAGAGGGCTGGGATTTAGCTCAGTTGATAGAGCGCTGTGCTGCAGTCTCTGAGGTCCCGAGTTCAATTCCCAGCACCACAAAAATGGGAGAAGGGCCTGGCAATCCACTCCCAAGGCAATCTGGAAGCAGTCAGCCATTGAAAACCCTTTGAGGGTTGCTATGAGTTGGATACCAACTCGACAGCACCTAACAAACAACAACAATATGAAAAAGAAAGTTTGTTTAGCAGATCGTTCCTTACTAATTTCAGTGCTTTGTGTGGGAGTGACAATATATTTAGAGAGACAAGATACTTAATTTGAATTCAATCACAATGATTCTTAGAAGTTCACAGTACTCCAGGTTGGTGTGAGGAATGAGAGTCCCAACTAAAGTGATAAGGACAGAGCATCTTGTCAAGGTCAATTCAAAGGTTATGAAGTTTGGTCTGCTACAAAAATATTAAGTGGAGAGGTGTTCCTTTGCCCAGAATTATGCAGTGTTAATTTTCCAAAGCAGATGAACTTCTCTTGTCCCTGGATATCTTTGGTCTGTCATTATTGTCTCTGTTTACAGAACTAAATTCTAGTAGTTGTCTTGACAATACCAAGTAAATAGAGATTGGCTGCAAGAACTCCAAGAATACATTCTCCAATAATCAATTTTTACAAGTGATGTACTTAAAAGAAAGGGATTTTCATTCTATAAAAGGATTATTTTACCTAACTTTTCAATTCAGAAAGCACAAATATTTACAAATGCCTAAAAAGCATCAGGAATTTGTGTTAGTTGGATGGGAGAAGGAGGGTTGTGTTATATGTATATAAACACGTATGTCCAGCCAGGCATGATGGTCCACACCTGTCCCAGCACTTAGGATGCTGGGGCAAGCGGATTGATGTAAGTTTGAGGTAAGCCTGGTCTATATAACAAGGCCAGCCTGTACTACACAGTGAGATCTTGTCTCAAAAAAAAACCAATAAGTAAATTAATTAAGTTAATTAATTATTAAAAGTAAATAAAAATAGGTATGTATGGAAAGAAATATCCATATTAGGAATTTTGGTTAACATTTAAAATATGATTGTGAAAAACTTAAATCAACTTTAGCTGTGGCTTAGACCCATCTCTTCTGTAGTTTTCTTATTATCACATAATCTACTTGATGAAATTGCATAGTACAAGAGGATTATTAAGTCATTAAAACATGGGAAAAATGACCGACTATTCTTCATACTCCAGCTGTTGTTACTGAAATAACTTCTGCAGTAATTAACATTTTCTCAATCCATGGATGCCCTTTCAATGCATGAAATTGTTCTATATTGACTTCTCACCTCTCTCTCTCTTTTTCTTTCTCCCTCCCTCCTTCTTCTTAATTGATAATGGGACCTAGTACAATGACTAAACCAATAAAAGCAAACATGCCATCAATCCTAGATAAGAAACCCAAACTTCTAATACAGTCATATACATAAACAAACTTGAATTGATTTGTTTCTTCAGTACTGGGTGGTTGAACCCAAGGCCTTCCACATCCTAGGCAAGTGCTCTACCACCAAGCATCACCCCCAGACTCCCCTGTTTTAAATTTTGGAACAGAGTTGCACTAAATTGGGAGGCTCCTGACCTCAAACTCACATTTCTCCCACTTCAGCCTCCTGAATTGCTGGGATTACAAGCAAGAGCCATGGTGCCCAGCCCTGAATTGATTTTTATTTTTAGCTCACCTTCTTATCATACCTAACACTTACATTCTCTTAAGATTTCTAATGATAAAATGTAAATTTCCTGGGCATAGTGGCTCAGGCTTGCAATCCTAGCACTCTGGAAGCTGAGGCAGGAGGATCACAAGTTCAAAGTCAGCCTGGGCTACATAGCAAGACTCTATCTTAAAAAAAAATAGATTTTTTTCACTCCTTTATTCACTGAGTGCTTACGAGGTGCCAGCCCTTACTCTATGTGTTGAATATTCAATGATGAATGAAATAGATGTGATTTTTATTGTGATAGAGTTTCCCAAAATTAAATTTTCTACTCTCTTGAATTAACTTCTTATCTTTAAGTGATTTCATATTAACGATTGCAGAGTTTTTTCATAATAAGAACAGATTTGCATTTTGCTTTTCTTGGATAAACAATCTTCATTTACGTTTTCCTTGAGCATCCTATTTTCCTACATCTTTGCTAACAATGAATGCTTTTGCTATAATCTGAAATTAAATTGAGCAAAATATTAATATAAGTTGATATGTTGGGTACAAGGCATTAACTTCTGTTTGAATTGTAGTTTGCTAGTCATGCCTGACTTTTGTGTTTACTGATTATAAACATTTGTTTTCATTTTGTCAGATTTTGACTTCCGTGTAATTTCTGCCACGCAAGTGTCCATCCAAACTCTGTAATTTGTTCCTTATCCTTAATTTACACATATATCTGATAAACTATAGCTTCCTTCCTTTTAACTTTTCCCTTTATCTGTTTCTTTATTTTCTGTTATTTTGATAAGCTATTTCTTCCATTGTCAAAATTCCTTTCAATTTACATCCTATTTTCTACAGGGACTACCAATGTAACCAACTTAGACCAACCAGGTCAATTGGTTTTACTGGGTGGATTAGCAGTGCATACCAAATCTAATTTAGTTCCGAAACTGGTCATAGTAACTGGGCCAATTTTCTCAGGACTGCATTATTTCAATTTTTTTTTTTTTTTTTTTTTTTTTGGAGGTACTGGGGGTTGAACCCAGGGCCTCGCGCCTGCATGCTTTGCAAGTGCTGGACCACTGAGCTGCACCCGGTCCCATTTTTTGTTTACTTTTTTGAGACAGGGTCTCTCTAAGTTATACAGACTGCCTCTGGTCTCGAACTTGTGATCCTCCTGCCTCCGCCTCCTGAGCCACTGGGATTACAAGTGTGCGCCACCGCACCCCGCACCATTATTTCAAATTTTTAAAATAAGTATCAACTAATCACTCAAAAGCCTATCCAAAAATATTCGCACAGATATAATTTTCAAGCTCTTCTTTAAACCACATCATTAACTAGGAAGTTTTTAGATATATCGCTGCAGGGAAAGTAAGCGTACTTCCTTAGTTTATTGCTCAATTTTTGGCCACCGTCTTGATCGTCTTTGAAAATGGCTGGATGTCTGTCAGATTTTCCAAGGCCATGATAGATGCCATATGTATCATCTTTCCTGTAAGTTATGATCATTTAATTCATCAAATGTCATGAGGATAGGGACTTCTCCTGCTTTGGAACACAGGTAGTATAATATAATACACTATATAAATAGTGAAAATGTTGACATTGGAATCTGGAGCTCTATAATTTTAACTGAACTCTAATTGGCTGAATTATTTAGATTACTTTTTCTCACTGGATTTTAGTTCTATGTGAAATTAATTAATGAGTCTCCATAAAGTGCAATAAGAATTACCGAGGGAGCTAGTTTATAAATTTAGGTTTTTAGGTCCCATCTTTGAAAATTCAGTTCAGCAGGTCTAGGACACATTTAAACAAACATCACAGCTGGTACTGAGGCCATTGGTCTACATCATAAGAAACTCCAGGTCAGCTCTCGAAGCATCTTTCTGTCCCTAAACTTTTTGGCTATACACTAGAAGAAACAAATAATTCTAAGATAATGAACTTTTTCACTAGAAAAGCAGTCCTCAAAAGAATTAGTACTCTCCCATGCCTCTCTCTGTCTCTTCTTCCACTTTCTTGTCTCTCTCTTCTTCCTCTTCACTCTTCTTTCTCCAGTAATGGTGTGCACACCTCTCCCTTCTCTGGGGCCCACCATCTTCTCTATCTATCCAAGGTACTTCTTCTAAAAGCCTGCTTAACCCTTCTCGTCTCTCTGGCTTCTTTTCCTTCCCCTAGGGAATAGAAATATCCTTATGTTCAGTCACTCAAGAAATGCAAGTTTTTCCAATTTTCTTTCCAGGTTTACCTAAGCTTCTCCAGGTGCCTCAAATTCCCTATAATTATTGCTTAAAGATGAACTGCACTTAATAAACCTCATCTATTTTCTCTACTATAACTTCTGTGTTGGGTGTAAATCTTTTTATACACCTAACACAAGGATGGAGGTTTTGCTGCCAGATTCCTGGACCCATGCTCCAGACCTGCCTACCTGCATGTGGCACATCTCCCTGATGATATATGATGATGTTACTTGGATTACAAAGGTAAAATTTCTAATGTTTCCCTGAGTCAAGGTGCCTCAGAACTCTTTGGGACACCCTCTCCTTGCTGGCCCCTGCACTCATCTTTGGCTGGCGAGAATCCTTTCCTTTTATTCCTCCTACACTTTGACCCAGTCTTTCTGGTGGGAAGATTTCCTCCTCAGTTATTGTGGGCCTCTGGCCAGCCCCATGTGGATGAGAAGTCACACTTTCCATCCCTTCCTGCCAAAATTCCCTAGCCTTAAAAATGGCCACTTCACTAAACTCTGCTTTATGTCTAACTAACTCCTCCTGGATGCTAGAGTCTAAAACTCCAGCAGCCATTCTCTCTGTCTCTCCTGAGAACTCTTTTCCCTTCCCTGGAGGTCTCTCTCAGAACTCTTCGGGATCTTTTCATCTGTTCTCCATCTCCCTTCCCTTTGTACCAGCCCATGTGGCAGCACAGGATTCTAACTCTCTTGGGGATCACTGCAAGAAGGAGAACCCCCAAAACCTACATTACAGGCATTGGTGGCCCCTGCCACCATGTGGCAGCCCATGGTGCTGGGGAAGGAAACCCCAGCCCTAGATTAAGCTCACACCTAAACCAAACAGCAAGGGCAGACACAAGCTGGGACCCTAGGAATTGGCACTGAGGGACCGTGGTGCTGCAATCCTGGAATTCACGCCCCAGCAGCAACCTGTGGAACACCATAATCCAGTCACCACCATGCAATGCAAGCATAGCCACTGCTGCATCTGATTAGAGCCCAGTGGATGGCCCATCATCCCATGTCCCACCATCCCATGTCCCGTCCCAAAGCCACTTGGCTCCTACTTTAGCTTTTGTTTGTGAATAGAGATAAGGACCCTTACCCCTTTTCCCTGCTCTGGGCTCATATAGCATGCGTAACCCTTTCTTTTCTGTGTTCCTGTTTGCATGCCTATAGCCAACAGCCAGGATTTCAGATGTAAGTGAGAATTAACAATTTAATGCCCCCTACTCCTGCTTGTAGCATGGCCTAGGGTTTAAATTTTCAGGCAGAAAGAATTTTGCGCTCTCATGTTATGTGGGCCAGACCCACCTCTTTCTGCTATGCTGCTGCTGCTAACAGGCAAACTCCACCCTATTCTCCTTAATGGTATCAGCTGCTGCTGCAGCCCTGCCCCTCCCTGCCTTTGAAGCACTGGAGGCCCACCTCTGCTCCTCTCTGTGCATTCCTTTGCTACCTTAAAATGTATCCGTATCTGCAGCCACTCAGCCCTCATGGGACTTCTCGCTTCCTCGGTAGAACACAGACTTACCTCACAAGCATGGCCCATGCCATGCCCCACAACCAGGCCACGGAGCCACATAGGAATCTCCTTCCTGGGAACCTTCTCAGGTAGTGTCAACATGTAACGGCAGGGGTCTCTTCCTGGCCTCTTTAGAAAACAGAGTAATTCCTGTAGACTTTACCTTTTTATCTCCAAGGGAAAGAAAGAACAAAAACTTTCAGTTGTAGAGGTATCTCCCTCTCCACTGATTCATTTCAAACTAGGGAAAGGCACCTCTTGCAGTCAAGAAGGCATGAGTCTTGCTGCTTGGTTCCCACTCAGCCATACCTTTAAAAATCCAAGAGTACAATATAGAGGGTTTTTTTTCCTTTTGCCTATCAACTATCTAGGTTTTTTTGTTTGTTTTGTTTTGCTTTTTTAATTTATTTGTCTTGTTTTTGGTTTTTTATTTCTCTTTTTGACTCTAAGAAAACCAGCTATTCAAGGCCCCAGCCAGGCCTAGGGAAATACAGGCATTTAAGAGTTAGCTCTCAAACTTGGAACTAAAGAAAAAAAAAAAAGAACTGGTCATTTTAAAACCAAGCTGTTTCGGCCTGACTATAGGGGCTTGCAACAGAATCTTAAGGTTTAGCTATGAAACAGGTAATCTTAATTTGCTTCATTCTGTCATAAGTATAATTTAGATTCAATTTCTCTTTTAAAATTATTTGATTTGTTTTACTTTGTTTTATAATTAAGGTTTTAACATGAGGATTCTATTATTTTCATTTCTGTGTATGTTACCTTTGGATACATGTTGTATGGTGTATTACTTGAAAAGTCCCCTCCAAAAATCCTATCCTCATTGGTTTATAGATACATGAGTGCTCACATAGATTAATACTGTTAAGTTGCCCCCAAATACTTTTCAGTTTATAAGAATTACACCATGTACATACTTTCTGGGATGTCATTAAAATATAAAGAATTATTTTACTTTAAAAAGCCACTACACAGATCCAGCCCACCTGGGGCCGCTCCTGTGGCTGCCCCTGACAGGAACACTCTTTTTCCTGTCTTCCTTTCTTTTCAGGCTGCAGTGTGCCCCTTCACACTTGTCTCCTTCCAAGCTACGTCAGCTCCTGCCTCTAAGCCTGGAGCCCTCCTCGTTTTTGGAGTTTACACAGAGTGACGAGGAGAGCTTTGGCTTCCACATTTCTATTTCTAGGTGGTCTCTACTCTTTAGTCTCTACCATATAGAACTCAGTGAATCCTCTAATTTATCTGCCCTAGCCAAACTCAGATCCTCACAGCCCTCTTTGTTCTGAGATCCCCTTTTGGGATACATAAAAATTAGTTTGTCTTTGTTTTTTTTCTGCAGTTTTGGACTGGTCACCCTAAACTAGGTGGTGAGAAAATGTAACTGTTCCAGACAATCCATGACTGGCCTCTAGTTTCACTCTAGAGAAGGTTCCTTGCTCCCTCCAAAGGCTCCTCTACACCCAAGAGAGCCTCCCTTCTGCAAGATGTTGTTGTTGTTGTTGTTAGGTGCCATCGAGTCGGTATAGGGCTCATAGCGAACCTCATAGGGTTTTCAATGGCTGAGTGCTTCGGGATTGCCTTGGGAGTGGATTGCCAGGCCCTTCTCCCATTTTTGTGGTGCTGGGAATTGAACTCGGGGCCTCAGAGACTGCAGCGCAGCGCTCTACCCACTGAGCTAAATTCCAGCCCACCTTCTGCAAGATAGCCAATGGAAATGTGGGTACTATCTGGATCTCTGTCCCTTTTCTTTCACCCATTTAGTGTTCAAGCAATGGCTTCCAAAGCCTTTGCCCCTTACCCATGACCATCTCCTCTGCTCCTGACACCCCAGAGTGGCTTTGCTTTCTCTGCCCACTCTGTAGTTTCCCAAGAGACCTTACGAGCAAAGTGCCTGTACCTGTCCTGAGACATTCCATACCTCTGGCAGTCTCTCAGGAAAGTTCACGCTTTTCTTGCAACCCATGACACACAGGTACAGATGCACCTGTCTCCTCAGCAGCCTGATGATGATGTTGCCTGGGGTGGAGGCGATCCTGCCTCCCCAGGTCCCAGTGCACCTCCTCTCCCCTGGGGTGAGGTAGACCCAAGTGCCCCAATGATGCCCAGCATTAGAGTGCAGCCCCTAACTATGGCTGGCCCTCACGCCCTCTGAGCTCACTCAGCTCCCTAGTGCCATCCCACCTTTGGGACCCAGGCAGGCCAGGCTCCCTCAACTGTCAGGCTCTCACGAGGACCACACCTTTTGGGTCCCCAGCAACTCCCAGCACAGGGCAGTGGTTCTGCAAATATGGAAATGTCATAAGACAGTTTCCTACCAGATAATCCATTTTTCTCTGCTAATGCTCTAAAGACCAAAGGAATGATGAACACCCAAGTCAAATTCCTAATTTTATTTCTAGTATGTCTATTCAGTTGCATAATTTCCCCTTCATTGAGGTGGGGTCATGGAATTTTTTATAGCTTTTCTCAATGTATACACCTCTACTATAGGCTGTAAGTCTTTGCCTACTTTCCTGTTTGGGGCCTGATTTGTTATTCCTATTTTAGGTCAAGTTTACATTTGATGTTTTATTGTTTTGTTTTTGTTTTTGTTTTTTACCTATTAACCTCAGAGTTTTCCTTCCAGGTCACTCATTGATCTTTGGAATGCAGCATCTTTCTTTCATGAGTTATTGCTTTCTTAATGAGATCATTTATTTCCAAAATGCCTATATTACCTGTACGAGGTGTACCTGTTGCTCTATTGCCATGGGATTTAAATACTTTGTTTTCTATTCTAGATCAAAAGTAATACTAGACCCAGATGATGGGTCTCCTTTTTTGAGACATCTATGTTACCTAAGAGAGAAGGACCTGGCAACCCACTCCCAAAAATCAATCTGCCATTGAAAACCCTATGAACAATAGAGAAGCACTAATAGTGTTTCGCCTGTTGTACACAGGGTCACTATGAATTGGATACTGACTTGAGGGCACCTAACAACAACAACAACATGTTACCTAAGCCTGCAGCTATACCACTGTGGTGTTCAGTCCAATTAGATCTTGGAAGCTAAGCACAGTCAGGCCTAATTAGTACTTGGATGGGAGACAACCTAGGAAAAGCAGGTGCTTTAGGCTTAGGAGAAGGACCTGGCAACCCCCTCCCCCAAAACAATCAGCCATTGAAAACCCTATGAATAGCAGAGAAGCACAAACAATAGTGTTTTGCCTATTGTACATAGGGTTGCTATGAGTCAGACACTGATTCAATGGCACCTAACAATAACAATGTTACCTAAGGTATACGATATGTATTAAGCAGAAATTTATAGCCTTTCTTACAGTTACTCACTTCCAATGTATTATAATCATAAGCTACAATTCTTTGTTTTGAGTCTTCTCTCTTTATTTAAGTTGGATCTCCCCAGATCCTTACAAAAGGAAACACATATTATATCCAAGAGAAGCAATTGTACACCACTAACCAGGAATCAAACTAAGAGAGAATACATAAAGAATAGACTTAAGCTCCTGTCAGCTAAAGGCAAGTAAGATTGGGCCTTGGTTCTCTTGAACCAAAGAAGCTTTGCTCTTGCCGGGTGGGTGCACTTAGCTTCTGCTAAGTGGTTTGCTTAGTTCCTGCCAACTAAGTAGTTTGCTCAACTTCACTGTTGAGTGGTTTTCCAGAATCAGGCAAGGTTATTCCCTGGTTCCTAAGTAATTAATGGGATGTCTTAATAACTAAGGAACAGTCTCTCAACTTTCTCTTCCAGATAGGTAACTCCCCCTGAGTTCCTAATAGCTCACCTTTTAGATATAGATATTTTTCTTTTCCACCACTGTATAACCCCAATGTAGACTAGGGGGCCAAAAGACTCTACAAAAATATGAAAACATTAGTTAGGTCCTTTCTATTTAACAAAAGCACAATTTTGGCTATTTCTCTCTATATAGAATTCCTTGCTTTAAGAGACAATCCAGATCTATGCAAATAATATGGGCTTGACCCAGAAATAAGAGCTTTAGCTAATAAGAAAAAAACTCCCTTAATTGGGAGATGCTCTTTCTTTTAAATCTTTCCGTGATTAGTCAGATAAATAACCTCCTTGGTCACCTAATCTCCTGCTCTTTGATGGACCAACAAATCCAGCAGCCCCATGTTCAGGGTCTCTAAAGAAGACAGCAAAATTAAGTATCCCAGGTTTTTCTCTTTTGTTCTCCTTCCTTTTAGATACATAAGTAAACACCAGAATTTTGTATGTATTGTCTACTTGTTATGTTCTGTAGCTACGTGATGCAAAATTGGCCTATGGACAAATAGGTGCTCAACTTTCGAGTTTTGTTTTTGGGATTTTCAACAATATGGATAAAATAGAAACTTAAAAGTTCCGGGGAAAATGACTACAGGCAATAGAACAAGCCCAACTGATAGCCTTTAGTCCTGGGAGATGTTACATTAAATTAAAACCTGCCCCCTCAGAGAAACCCCAGGCCAAGGAAGAGATTCTTCCCAGGCCAATGCCAGTCACTCCTACAGAAAAACCAGGGCACTGAAAAGGACCTCCCTCAATGAAATTCTAAGCAATCAGGGCTCTGCCATCTCTACAAAAAGGACCTCACTATAAATGGTGCAATCCTGCCTTTTGAAGAGATGACAGGACTTAATTTAGTTCCTATGACTGTCCTCAAGGACTAACGGCTGCTTGTGGGGTTCCTGATGAGGCTCACTTGAGTAACTACAGAAGACCATCAAGGCACCTTTGGGTGACTCTTGATGTGGCAGGTATGACTATTAATTTCTTTTCAGATACTGGCAACTTCATTCTTCTCTTTAAGCAACTATCCAGGACCCCTCTCTAAATAAACTTATGTAGTAACCAGAGTTGATGAAAATGCCCAGACCAAAAGATTGTTTTGAACGCTGTCTGGCTACCCACACATGTAACAGTGACACATTTCATGAGCTCAGAAAGGACATTTCCCTTATTATACAGGGAAATAGACTAACAGACCTAAGTGCCAAACAGAAGGCTTTATTAAAACTGAGTAATAAAATCCTGCCTCCTGTTAACAATGTGTGTGATCCACACACATAGCTAGCAGACTATGTATTACTATTGTTGTTGTTGTTAGGTGCCATTGAGTCGGTATCCAACTCATAGCGACCCTACATACAACAGGTGAGACACTATTGTCAGTGCTTCTCGGCTATTCATAGGATTTTCAATGGCAGATTGATTTCTTGGGGGTAGGGGGTTTCCAGGTCCTTCTCCCAAGCCTACAGCACCTGGTGTTCCCAAGCGGTCTCTCATCCAAGTACTAACCAGGCCCTACCCTGCTTAGCTTCCGAGATCTGACGGGATCAGATGCCACAGAGCTAGTGTTACTATTGACCTAAAAACAGGGGTCTTCATTGGCTCAGCTTCTTCCCAGATGGAAGAGCCTCTGCCAGGTCCTCTTGGTACATCTATTGCAGTAAAACTACAGGGACATTCCTAATAACAACTATTCCTTCTGAGTATCCACAGTTTCAAGAACATTCTGATGACTAAATTGCTCACACCTATGAACAGCTCAAAGGCCAGCATTTCTTCAAATAAGAGAAAAGGACATCTCAACTTTTTTATGTACGAGAGTAAGTCTCATTTATAAATCCATCAGTAAATGTAATCTTCCCCTATGTTGCAAATTGTTTCTTGGTTGCTTTTTTTTTTTTTTTTTTTTGCCACTACCAATGTCACCATACATGTTCAATGGCTACAACTTGGTATTGTTTTCCTTTTAATCTATGGAATCTTAGATCTCTTCTTGGGATTATTCTTTTGCTACTTGGGATTATACTTTGCTACTCTCTCAATAGATAACCATCAGTATACTTTTTACAGTCCAAGAGGGGTCACCCTCAAATTCAAAAGCCAAGCTAATGGGCACAGCTGCCCTAAAAAAATCATTTGATCTTAGATGTTCTCACAGATACTCAAAGGGAGAATTTGTACCATCATCAAAGTTAAATACTATATATACATATCTCTGAATTTGCTGTTAATGCCTATTATGCTCTTCATAACTTATAAAACCAAATCCAGAGTATGTAGGACACTACCCATCTTTCTGGTAAAAAGTTCCAAATATGGACTTCTAGGATTTCCTAGTGAAAATTGATTGCACAATAATAATTATGGTCATCTAATTTTAATATTTGAGCCTTTCCTACTAAACTGTTATTTTAACTTCATGTCCTCTCATTTACAGTCAATTTATCTTCAAATTGTGCTACAGTATTCCAGTCTGATACACCTGAGTCCCCTTGACCATCTGAGCCCAAAAGTCAGGAAGAATGGGGACCCTAAGAACCACTACACCCCTTCTCACCCAGAAGCAGCCAGATTTGATGTGTCATCCACTTCCCTAAATGATTTTAGGGTCCCAGCTCTTGAGAGGGAAATGTTAGGTAGTTAGCTTTGGCATTACCAGGCAATATGAAAGAAAGGGGGATGGAACATAGTTCCTGCCTTTCAGCCATGATGAATACAACCATGTGAGTCTCTGAGGACCCTGGACATTTTCTATTTGGTCCTACACCCTAGTCCAAGCCATTGAGCCATTTATAAAATAAAGATCGTAGGCTCATGTTATACTAGGTACCCAGAATTGGGTTCCCAGGGCTGATGTCACACTGGGCATGCCCTAGTTTGAATAAAACTAGAGGGAATATCCACTCAGATTCTTTCTCTTTCTCTCTCTTCTTCCACTTCCTTCTCTCTCTTCTTCCTCTCACTTTTCTCTCGCCAGCAACCATGTGCATGTCTCTCCCTTCTAGGGGGCCCGCCATCTTCTCTGTCTATCCAATGCACTTTTTCTTCTAAAAGCCTGCTTAACCCTTCTGTTCTCTCTGGCTTCTTTACCTTCTCCTGGGGAATATAAATATCTTTATGCCAATTCACCAAAGGAACACAGGTTTTTATAATTTCATTTTCAGGTTTATCTAAGCTTCTCCAGGTGCCTTAGTTTTCCCTGTAATTATTCCTTAAGGATGCACTATCTTTAATAAATCTTATCTATACTCTCTACTATAAAAAAGAATGAATATTTTAAGCAACTTAGTTATGACATGGAAATTGTGCAAGTCTGAGTTCTCCAAGATAAAAAATGGCAAGTCTGGATTAAATGTGCATTCAATTTATTAGGGAAAATGACTGTGTGAGAGAAAATAGGGCAGGAGCCAAGCAAGCTGGGAGATCTAGCAGACTTAATGAAGGTCTGCATTCTCACAAAAGAGAGAGGCAGAGAGGGTGGAGCACATACAGTGCACTAACATACAGTCCAAGGATGGTTTGGCAGGGTCATCAGGAAGTCCTCGAGCCAAAGCTGGTTGTCAGAGGAGTCCCAGGTCTTTCAAAAACATACCTGTCTACCATGTCCACCACAGTAGCCACAAATTAGGGGCAGTCCATAGAAATTATGGCCTCTGAACAAACATAATGATAGACTTTAGACCACAAGAGCTTGGGCACTTTGCTATTTCTATTTCCTGAAGTATGAGGACTATGCAATATATTCTCATGAATACCACAGAGAGGCATTTGTCATTGTTAATATCAGAGTCAGTTGGTAGGAAATTTAACTGAGATTTATCTATAATCACATAAAAAAACAGATTTTACATGAATAGTGTCAGCAATCATAAAAGAGATAGACAATTCAGGAAGTATAGAATAATTACCTTACCCCCAAAATATACTAGTTAGGATAGGCTAGGTTATACTACAATAATAAGCAAACTCCAAGTTCCACTAGTTGAAAACAGCAAAGGTTGGTATCTTGCTCATACTATATGTCCAGTTTAGGATGGAAGGGGACCCTGTTCATACTGGTGCTTCTAGAAGACTGGCTGAACGAGGCTTCACTGGCTATAGATGCTATGATTTCAAAAATATGATCTCTATCAATGTGGTAGGAAGTAGGAAGAAAAATGCTTTGACCTAGAAGTACAGGCAATTTTTTTTTGACTCAGAAGTTATAGATATCACCTCCATTCACATTTTATTGGCTAGAACTAGTTACACAACCTGGAAAAAATTAGAATTTTGCATGTATCTGGAAGTTGACAATAATAGATACTGGTGAATAGTCATGTTTACCAAAATAAGACTTCCTGCAAACACTATCACTTGTGCGATATACAGTCTGACTACATCATCTTTAAGAGTCCTGGAATTCAAGAATTTAATGTGACTGAAATAGAACATGACTTCACATGTTATTTACATTTTTTGAAGGCAGTGCACTATGGCAGACAGTGCTTAAACAGAGAATCATGAAATCTCTTAAGTTAAAAATAGGCTCTTAATCTAAATAGCTGTGTAATTTTGAAATTCAACTGACCTTTCTGAACCCCTTTTTCTCATTTGAAAAAATGAAAAGATCAAATTAGACTTCCAAATTATATTCCAGAATTCAACTAATTCTAATAAGTCAGATTCATCACAATAGAAATGCAATATCATCTAGAATATGTATAATACACTGCTAAGGAAAGCTCTTCATTTTCACCTCACATGTAAGAAATTGGAAATATTGTTCTAAAACTAGGTTCTGGGGATTATCAGTTTCTCTCAAGGTATTCATGGATATTTTGTGAATAAAAGTCTCCTTTGGTTGTCTAGGGCAACATGCCCAGCACACATGCACTGCAGCCTCATCCTTTTGATGGATAATAATGAGACACATTCTGCCTGGTTTTTGAGGGGTCCCATGAAGATTGAGTCCACACACACATAACCAACTCACACATAATGTATTCATGAATTTTTCCTACCCACCTCCACCCCCACCCCAGTGCCCTGGAATCATCCCCCAAATAAACTACCTACTTCCAAAAGCTTTTCCCTTTGTTGATGATTCCTGAAGGGAGCCTAGGTAGGCTAAGAGAGTACAAAATATAGGCTGACTATAAGATCAAAGATAGGGAGAGACCTAAGTGATTTTAGGTCCAATCCATATCTACTGTATGACTCCCCTGTGAAGCCATTTTCTACTTCTCAAAAATTAGAAAGAGCTCTTCCTTGGGACATCTGCATCTGTATTAGCTATCATACAGGTTTAAGTAAGAAGCAGGTTTCACGCAAATATGGAAAGTCTAGTACAACCAGGGAGACTCAAATTAAGGACTCTGTGAAACTCCAAAGTTCTGATTCAGTCTTCCATCTCTGTAGCTACAATGGAAGAAAATGGATAAAAAAAAATCCTGAAAGGGATCCAGATTCTTACACTTCTGCAGTACAACTGTGTCCTCTTCATATTGCTAATTTGATAACTCACAAAGTGAGTCAGGGAGGAAAAGAATAAGATGCTTGTTAAAAATACAGACTTTAGTAAATAAATAGATGCTAGATATAGATGTAAGTAGTAAGTAAGCACTTAGTAAATACAGAACTGAATAGTAGCCCTAAAGCATAGCATACATTGCATGGTACTTTCTGAATAAGCAGAATCACTGTCAAACACGGAAGCTATGACCTTCTTCTGTCCTTTTCTCTCTGACCAATCACATAACCAATGGTAGACTGCTACTAGGCCAATGCTTCAGTGAGGGCAACCAAGATAAACAGAGAAATCATAAAAAAACTAAAGTATGTTCTGATGGACGCAAAGAGACATATCACCCGCAAAATGCTGAGGAAGTATAGGAACTCTAACACTGACTCCAAGCGCATTGGCCTCCATTTACATAGACAGGCATGAAATTCAGTAAATGACTTTTGATCTATCTGGGGAGGCATACTTTACCAATGTATTTATTGAATGCAATGGAAATATGTTCTTAATAAATCAGACTATAATCAGCAGATTTAAAATTAATTGAGTCTTCTTAGAATGGTATAGAGCCTTCTTTCACATTTGATTTACAACTAATTATAAATCATAGCATAAATGTTATATAATATAATCCATAATAAAATACCTACATTTGGAAAACTTTCACAATGTGCTTCCAGGTTCAGGACAATGTTGTACTACACTTGTTATTGAGGGCTGATACACAATTACTTATTGACAGAGCTGAGTTTTATTTAAAATTTTTAGCAATTGCTCAGAGTTAACAGAGCACACAATATCTTGGCTGGGAAGGGACTATGGATGCTTCAGAATGGAACTGAAGCTGTATAAGTGTTACTGTCTATGAGTTCGTCGTTATACTTTCACATATAATAGCAAAAAAACAATAACCCATACCAAAGAATAATTTTTTTGTAATCTTTTGCACTATTCATTTTCCTACCTCAAGAGATTAGAATACTGGAGAAGGTGATTCAAAGCCATTTCCATGTTTAACTCAATGATATATGATAATTAATTCAATAACTAGGAAAACAGCTTCTGTGTGACTAATAAATGTTTATTTTTATAAGTGTCTGCCTGACAACTCACATTGGTGTTTGTATGACATTCTCTCATTGCATAGTCCTGGGATGTAAACAATGTAGGTATGAGCATGACATTAACACTCAGACTGAAAACAATTCATATTAATAACTAAAATGTGTCTCCAAAATCAATTAATAATGATATAATAATCAATAAAGTGTCCTTTAACAAGTATATTCTAAAAACTCTATACAGCAGTAAAATCCATTAACAACTTTCAACCCTGCTGTTTTTGATATTCAGCCTCAGCAGTTTTTCCATCAAACAGAGGCTAAAGATGCTGGAAATTATATAATTGCCGGGGTTGCCTTCAGTGTTGATTTAGGTACAGTTGGCTTGAGTCCCTTCCAATCACAATAACAGTAAACTTCCATTGTCTAGCATTGAATAGTTTTTAGCGTGTTTTCACCTGTGGGACTTAGAAGCCTCACTATTATGTGGTGAAGTTATCATTCTCCCATTTTGCAGAGCAGAAAATGATGGCTCAGAGATGTGGTAAGAAGTCTAAAGACTGGACAGCCCAGAGTTGAACAAGAGCTCATGTCCTCTGCTGCTCTTTTCTCTCCTGTGCCCTGCTAACATACACTTCCTCACTGGTATGAATGCAGACCACACACCAACCTCCACTGGCCGAGAGACAAACCAAGTCATACGTTTCTACCTGTCCTTGCCTATTGGCTTTCGTATTTGTGAGGCAAGGTCTCACCCTTAGTTCTGATCAGGTACCAAATACTGTTTGATATGGAAAGTAATCTCCCTGAGAACTTCTCAAAAAATTTAATTGAGTCCCTTTAGAGTATAATTAGATTTTAGAAGCTTCTTTGAATATTTTTCCCACAAGACTATTAATAAGTAGCAGAAGAATGCCTTTCAGTCACAGACAGATTTCCTCTCCTTTTTTAAGAATCAGTTAGTGGTGTAGGAAATTGAAATGGAGTGAAAGGAGTCTCAGCCATATCCAGGAAGTAAGTACTTGGACTCCTCATTTAATTTCATTGTAGAGTCATTAGGCAGTAGCAAAAGAAACACCTTGATGCCTGTCCTCCAATAGTCTATTCCTCAGTAAATGACTGAAAATCCAGTGATCAGCTTTACTGTAGGCTTATAGAAAGCCAACACATTGATCCAAATATTTTTGGGATCTATTTTATGAAATGTTCTTCCCAGTGACTGAGAAACACTATTACAAAATATCTATTCATGCCGGGTGAGGTGGTGCACACCTGTAATCCCAGCTGCTCGGGAGTCAGAGGCAGAAGGATCGCAAGTTCCAGACCAGAGGCACTCTGCATAACTTAGAGAGACCCTGTATCAAAAAGTAAAAACAAAAAATGGGCTGGGGGCGCAGCTCAGTGCTCTAGCACTTGCAAAGCATTCAGGCACTAGGCCCTGGGTTCAGCCCCCAGTACCACAAAAAAAAAAAAAAAAAAATCTATTCATGACTTACCTTCTCCTACCTCTTAAATACCCATTTATATTTCAAAGAAAAGTCACTAAGTTCTTGCTAAGGATTCCTCATATCAACCCATATATTCAAAGGAGTTTTACTACAAATTAGTCAAAAGGTTCCATAAACTGTTTAAGTTGATGAAAGTGTAACAAAGAGTGATGTAATTAGTTACATAGTTGTTGTTGTTGTTGTTATTGTTGTTGTTGTTGTTATTGTTGTTGTTGTTGTTATTGTTGTTGTTGTTGTTAGGTGCCGTGGAGTCCAACTCATAGCCACCCTATGTACAGCAGAACAAAACACTCCTTGATTCTGTGCTAGGCACATGATCTTATTTATGCTTAAGCCCATTGTTTCAGACACTGTGTCAATCCATCTAGTGGAGGGTCATCCTTTTTTTTGTTGACTTGCCACTCTCCCAAACATGATATCCTTCTCCAGGGATTGGTCCCTCCTGACAACATGTCCAAAATACCTAAGACGCAGTTTAGTCATCCTTGCTTCCAAGGAGCATTCTGGTTGCACTTCCTCTAGGACAGATCTGTTGGGTTTTTTGGAAGTCCATGGTATATTCAATATGTGTCTCCAGCACCACAATTCAAAAGCCTCACTTCTTCTCCTGTCTCCCTTGTTCAATGTCCAGCTTTCACAACCATATAGTGCAACTGAAAATACCATGGCATGAGTCAGGTACATCTTTGTCTTCAATGTGACATCTTTACTTTTCAACACTTTAAAGAGATCTTTTACTGCAGCTTTCCCCAAAGCAATGTGTCTTTTGATTTCTTGACTGCTGCTTCTGTGGGTGTTGATCGTGGAACCAAGAAAAACAAAATCATGGACAACCTCAATCTTTTCTCCATTTATTGTGAAGTTGCATACTGACCCAGTTGTAAGGATTTTTGTTTTGTTGATGTGAAAAAGGAAAGAAATACTTCTAATAAACTCATGATATAATTCTTTAAAAAAAAAAACTCAATGCCTCCACAACACAGGCATATCCCCTCAGACTTCCTCTCTGTTGAAGATGGAAAGAATAGGGATATTTGAATGGGAAATGCTGGGCTTGCTTCCGAGTTCCATCCCCTTATTAACTGCACAAGCTCAAACTGCTTTCTTGACATAGTTCATTCTCAATTTCATCAGCTACTGAATGGGGAAGAGAGAACCTCATATTTAATCTGTGAGAATGAAAAAGCAGCTAGGACTGCATTAAGCACATAGCAAACCCCAGAATACTGGGAATTTCTTTCTCACTCCTCCCCTTTTGCCTCACACATTTTGCCCCAGCCTTCCTCTTTCTATTTCACCATATATATTATTCATCCTTTCTTTTCGCTCACTCAATCCCACTTTGGTTGGGTGATGGTGTGTAGTATACTTAGGAAGCAGGCAGGGCAGGGAGGATTTAGAAAGCTTGCATAGGAGATCTGCCAGTGCCTGTCTCACTCACTTGTCCGCCTGGGCTAGGTTTGATAAAAAGCACAAAGAATACTTTGCAAAAAGCCTACTGCTGGCAACTACCACAAGGTTCAGGCTCTCAAGACTTGCTCATGAAAAAGAAATAGAGATTCTATATTTATCCCCTCCATCCCCCCAATAATGGCATTCAAAACCAAAGATGCCATGTGAACATATTAAGTTTTTAGAACAGTTAGACACAAAGCTTCTACAGTGATATCTAAAAGGAAAGAGAGAAAATGCCATTCCCAGAGGCAGAACGAGATATAAAAGACTCTGAAAGTAGAGCAGAGATTAAATCATCCATGATGCACAGTGGACAAATGTTCTGACATCCTATAAAAGGAACACAATTAGAAGTTAATGTGGCTTGAGATCTGTCTTGAGTATGCAGCTGAAATCAAAATCTTAAATACATACAGAAAACCATGGACTCCCAAAGTGACTAGAACCCATGATTTTGTGTGTGATAATTTTTT
Organism: Pedetes capensis; assembly: GCA_007922755.1. Lineage (NCBI taxonomy): Eukaryota > Metazoa > Chordata > Mammalia > Rodentia > Pedetidae > Pedetes > Pedetes capensis. The sequence continues at coordinate 33,048 of VMDO01014488.1, read as the reverse complement.
TCCACAGTAGGAAATACAGAGTTAAGTTGTTACATTGGGTGTAAAAGGAATTTTCACTCTGCTCCATATGTTTCTAAGTGACTCTAGAATAACTAACATGTATTGAGCATTAGCTGAGTTCCGGTGAATTCTTTAATAATTTTACATATATTAATGTATTTACTCAGGACAATAACCCTGCTAGGTATATACTCATAATTTTTTTCTTATTTTATTGGTTAAGAAACTGAGGTTTTAAAATAATTGATTTGTCCATGTTCACATATTTAGTGACTAGGGCAGCTGGGATTTAAACTCAGACATCTATTTGGATGTAAAATATTACCACTGATGTACAAACTTGGCTTTTATTTTGTCCATCTTCTATTTGAGTATGGGCTGAAACCTTTTTCATGAATCAGTCAATATTTTGTTTCTCCATTTCCTTGTCTCTCCGGGATTTTTAAAAAACACATTATTGATCTCTTTTGTAGAGGTTTGTGGCATTGCAATTATTTGTACGTTTCTGGCTCCCATTAAGTTGGGAGCACCACCAGTAGCTTATATGTATTTTGTTTGAAAATACTAAGTGAATGTATGCTCACATTAACTACATGATATTTCTACATATCTTATTCCATTTAAAATAAAAATTACACTCATTTAATGTTGCCATAGTTGCAGCAATTGTCAAAAATCCTATTTATATCTAGTCTATCAGTCTTACAAAGACAAGATCTTATTTAATTATCTAGCATATGGCTGTACCCTTCTACCCTTACAAAGAATGAGCAGGTAATTGCCCAATGTAGCTGGAGAGGAGGCAAGAAAGGTATCTCCCATACCCCTGACACACTGCCTAGTGGTCTGACATCATACAGAAGGTGCTAAGGAAACAAGTCAGCCCTCCTCCTCCTCCTCCTCCAAAGGTTCAGGTTAGGGACTTGAGGATGGAGACAGAATTACAAAAACAGATATGTTATGATATCTGAGATGGTTGTAGCAGTGCTACTGGTAGAGGAAGCAATTTCCTGGCTTCTGTGACTTTGAAAATAGAACAATGTAGCCCCTTGACTTTTGTTCCCTGTTACCAAAGGAAAAGTTAAACCCTTTAGCTTGACTTGAGCTTGCAGATATCTGATGAGTGACTAGAATGGAAGGAAAAGACTTGGCATCTCTGTCTTCCCTTTGGCTGCATTAACCTGTGGTTAAAACTCTAGACATCCCTACATGCAGACATGTTGATTGACCACTGGAGCTAGTCTCCTACCCTTGTGCTCTTTCAGCAGTGGCAGCAGGGTAAGTATCTAGAGTCCTTTAGTTTCTACCTCACCCATGTGCTCTTATGCACCTGAAGTCCTTCAGGTAAGATGATGGCCATCCTCTAGACCATCCCAGCAAGTCAACAAAACCCAGTGTTGGTTCCCTTCCACTCATAAACTGAAGCCCCATTAAAAAGAAGGAGGAGGAAGAGAAGGAGAGGGAGAGGGAGAGGAAGAGGGAGGAGGAGAAGAAAAAAGAAAGGAAAGGAAAGAGAAAAGAAAAGAAAAAAGAAAAAAATTGTTATATGTTGATTGCTTCCTCCAGGGTTAAGTGTTTAATTGTATCAAAGAAATATTGGTAACTTATGGTCAGAGAAAATGTGTGGTATATTACAAAGATTATAAAATTGCTATTGTTTGAAAATCCTCCCAAAATGCAGTCCACACTTTGAAAATCATTATTTGAACAAGACGGCATTGCTTACCCATCAGATTAGAGAAGTTTACAAAGTCTTATAGTAAAAATGTTGTGGAGGTTGTTAAGAAAGGACTTGTAATCCACAATCTAGGAAATATATATTGCTACAACTATTTCAGAGAATGCTTTGTCAATTTCTGATGAGGGTGAAGACGCACATACCTGTGACCAATTTTAGGTGTGTGCCCTCCTCCTTTACACGCACATGAGAAAACATTACAAGAATGTTCATGTGGTATTTGGGATAGAAAAAAGTTAGGAATGAACTAAATGACCACCAACAGGAAAATGGATACACTGTGTGATATTCACACAACTCTGAAAATAAAATGCGGCTACACATATCAACACTTGATAATTTCAAACACATGCTTTATGAAAATGCAAATGGCAAAAGAGTACATGCAGTATTCGTATGAGCATAAAAACCTTCTAAAGCTATACTGTATTGCTTATAAGTACATTCCTATGTAGTAAAGTGTAAGTAAATGCGTAGATATGACATAAGGCAATTCTGGAAAGTGGTTGTCTCTAGGGAGGGAATCCTGAAAGGGCAAAACTATACTCTATTGACTGTGATTTTTATTTAAGCCAGGTAAAAGGTATTTCAGTATTCACCTTATTGGTTTTTGTGTCCTTTTGTATCCTTAAATAAACATTTCTACAGGTAAAAGACACTGTTGGCAATAGAGTTCCAAGTATTAAGAGTAGCATTCAATGATGATACCTAAGTTTTTTAAACAAATGCACTGGGCAGAATATATCAAAAAGGGAGAAAAAACTCAATAAATGAGTATGGAATAAGTATTGTGACAAACTCAGTTCCCTTCATATTCAAATATATTCAAACAGAAGCTGAATATTTATTTGGTCCAGAAAATGCCCTTGACAACATTGTGAGAAAATTGTAGGACATGTGCATGAAATTGTTGAAATACCCATTTCTTTAACTGTTGAATTTCCAACACAACAGCAACTTAAAATTTGAGAGAAGCACACAAAAATTAATTAATTAATTAATTAATTAATACAGAAAAGAAAAAGAAAAAATCATGAAACCAAATTATCTCAAGAAGCGATAGGTAGACACCTCCCTTGCTTGAAAATTAGCTGGACCTAATTTGAGTCTGCTCAATCTTAATGCATATAATGGCAAGAAAATGAGTTCCATAGCTTTACTTTGCTTGTTTTGTTTGCCTTGATTTTATTCTCTTTTCAAAATAAGGCTTTGGTCCCAGGCTTGGAACTAGAGAAGATGTTTTGTTTAACATGGGTCCAAGGAGGATGTTGAAGCTCTTCTTCCCTAAGTACAAGTGGGCACTGAGTAAGAGCTTAAATTCTGCTAGAAATCAAAGGCATACTAAACCTTAGCTTTCCTTTAGATTAAACACTTGTCACCTTCCTGATGAACCATAATTATAGAAATTCTATGAAGGACTTGAGATGAACTTTCAAATAATTTTACTACCTAGTTTCTTCTTTACAATATCTTTTTTAAATAAGATATCCACAATGAGCACCTATATGAGAATAAATTGTTCCTATATTGCATTGTCCTTCATTTTCCATCATCCAAATGGGGAAAGAGAAAGCATGTTAGGATATGCTTTCTTTCATAAAGGTCTTATTTCTCGGGTAATATGGTATAGCATTTTAATCAAAAGAGACGTCTCAAAATATTTATAGTCCCTAACCTTGGAATATTTTTAAAATACTATGAGAAATAGCTTCTAAATTTAACAAGGATGGAACTTCAGTAAATTCAGCAACAGACCAATAAATCCTGATTTTCTTATAGGGGATGTGTGGAACCCCATTTTCTCACAATTCCACAGGCTACATTAGGCCCTTTGATATTTGACTTAATCATTTAATGATGTCTCACACGTCTCTCCTACTTCATTTGTTGCCAATTTAATCGAGGTTCTCCCGTGGTCCCAAAGTCCCCTTTTCTTTCAGATCCCACTGCATAAGGAAGTAGGAACATTGGTATACTTGAGATACACCTAACCAACTAATTAATATTTTCGGGAAGAAATTGTGATTGGAAGTTAAGCCTGGAGGCTTTATCTTCTGAATGATAAAATAGCTCAATCAATTAAAATAAAATTACTATGTTGTTTGTTTATGGTCACAAAATATCTGACAGCCTCTGAAAAGAAGTAAAAGTCCCCCTGAATATTTACTATTTTAAATCAGCCACAAATCTTTAGCTACTTTGAAATGTTACAAGTCAGCCAGGCACAGGGGTACATACTTGTAATCCCAGTGACTTGGGAGGCTGAGGGAGGAGGATGGCAAGTTCAAGGCCAGAGGCAGCCTGCCCAATTTAGGGAGATTCTGACTCAAAAAATTTTTAAAAAGCCACTGGAGGTGCAGCTCCATAGTGGAGTGCTTGCAAAGTAGGCACTAGGCCCTGGGTTCAGCCCCAAAGAAAGAAGAAAGAAAGAAAAAGGAAAGGAGGGAGTGAGGAAAAGAAAGAAAGAAAAAGAAAGAAGAGACAGGAAGAAAGAAAGGTTACAAGTCAATGCATTTGAGGATCGAATGTCTAAGACCCAGATAGTAGAGATTCTACAAAGCAAGCCTTCCACACTTTTAAAAGCCCGCAGAGTATCTAGAAAGATGAGAACTAAAGTCAAAAAGTTGGGCAGTTTTATTTCTGTAATCAAAGCATAATATATTTGCCATAGAATATGTGGTCAATTGTAAAATTTATCATATACATAAAATAATATATATGTAGCAATTTAGTATATAAAATAAACTAAGGCTGAGATTTAACTTAGTTGGTAGAGGACCATTCTGAAGTTGCTGAGGTCTCGAGTTCAATTCCCAGCACTGAAAAAATGAGAGAAGGACTTGGCAATCCACTCCTGAGGCAATCCCAAAACAATCAGCCATTGAAATCTCTATAAGGGTCACTATAAGTCAGACATGACTTGATGGCACCTAACAACAGCAACAAAATAAACTTTTATGTGTCTCTTATCCAGGTTAAGCAACAGAACATCACTAGTACATTGAGTGCCTTCTGAATACTCTTTCTTGAGACTGTTCTCCCTCCCCTTGACATTTATGTCAATCATTCCCCTAATTTTTTTTGTAATTCTACTTATATATGTATCCCTAAGCATTAAACTGTTTAGTTTTTAAATACTGAGTAATAAGCGCCAACTTAGCTCTGTAAGAATAAAGATAACATTCCCACTGTCAAAAAGAAGCTTCTAGAAAAAGAAAAATTGTCCTGAGACTGTAAGTCTGGTTTAAGAAGCCCTTCTGAGAAATCCAGTGAGCAAGGACACCGGTGAGTCCTATGAAACACGAGGCCAGGTTTTATGAACCAGGGAGGAATCTGGTCAGCCAAAGCAAGCTGCTCTATATCTTCTGCCTGTCTCTTAGGGGGCCTGGTGTCTGATCCCATCAGATCTCGGAAGCTAGGCAATGTTTAACCTGGTTAGTCCTTGGATGGGAGACCTCCTGGGAAGACCAGGTCCTGTAGACTTGGGTGCAGGACCTGGCAACCCACTCCGCAAAACAATCAGCCATTGAAAACCCTATGAATAGCAGAGAAACACTGACAATAGTGTTTCCCATGTTGTACACAGGGTCTCTATGAGTTGAACACTGATTCAACTACACCTAACAAAAACAACATTTCTTAGGGGAAATTCAAGACAAGTTTCTTTGCTGTGATGGAAATGTCTAGCATCTAATACAGCAAATCAAGCAGGAAACAACAGAAACTTCATAAGGAAACTCAATGGAAGCCAGGTATAGATAAAAATCTTGGCTGGGCTCCTTACGCATTCTGTCTTCACATTAAGTACAGAGGTGCCTTGTGATGAGGATGCTCACTCTGATCTCATACGGACTCTCTCTGGTCCTCTGTCTACATCATCTGTATAATGTATAGCTAGGATCTAGGATTCTGGGATCCCCCTTCTCCATTCTCCTGGGAATTATTTGTCTACTAAGTCCTATATTAGATAGCTTACTTTCTGTATCCCTGATATTCCTTTTTCTGTCTTTCTCTGTTGTTGTTAGGTGTTATAGAGTCTTATCTGACTCATATCAACCCTAAGTACAGTAGAATGAAACTCTACCCAACATTGTGCCATGCACACAATGTTTTTATGTTTGAGCCCATCGTTGCAGTCACTGTTTCTTCTCATTTGAGTGGTGCCACACCAGCAACTAGAGGTCCCAGGATTTTATTCCCCTCTTCAAGGTTGACTGTACTTTGAGGAGGCAACTCTTCCCTAGTGGTTTCTTGAATGCCTTTCAACCTGGGGGGCTTATTCCCCCCACACACTATATTTGACAGTGCTCCTTATAAGGAATTGTGGGATAGCCCCAAGGGATAGAGAGTAGGCTTGGTTTGAATAGGTGCCTATCTAGTCCACCTGGAAGTCTGAGGTAGGGCCGGAGGCAAAATGGCCCCCAGAGATAGAAATGTCACTTCTAATTGGTTATGCTTAGCCCCTCACACCACTGCATGATTGGCTAACTGCCATTTTGAGGCCGGTACTATATAAGGACAGTGCACAGGGCACTCAGAAGCCATTCCATCGCCATCTGAGCAGTGCTGTAGTACCACAAAGTCCTGCCACCCCATCACAGTGGAGGTCGCGCTCACAGGACCAAGAGAGAAGACGGCCTGCCCTCGCAGAGGCCACTCCATCACCAGACCCAGATGTAAAACATCGGGAACCAACAGCATCAGAGGAGAAGCGGCCTACGCAGAGGACATCTGGGATGCTGGGACCTGGACAGCCGCCAGCGAGGCCGGAGCCGTGATACTTCCGCTGTCCCACAGGGCAGGCTTGAGGGCTTGATGTCCTTACAGGGGTTGTACAATAAAATCTGTACTGAAGGCATTCTGAAGCTGAGCGTCCTTGACTCTGTCTGCTGCACCTCGCCACTCACCCCAGGGTGGGGCCCCCAATCCTGGTCGTCGGAGGAGGAGAGCCAGCTGGGTCCTGGCCATGGGGAGGGGCGACCCACAGCATCTCTGCTATTTTAGGGTTTTCAATGGCTGATTGTTTCAGGAGTAAGGCTCCTTCCATGCTTTTGCGAGGGCTTTACCACTGAGCCACACACCTAGCATAGTGTGTGTGTGTGTGTGTGTGTGTGTGTGTGTGTGTGTGTGTGTGTGTGTGTGTGGTATTTGGGGGTTGAACTCAGGGCTTCATATAGATCTACAGTCCATTTTTGTGTGTGTGTGTGGTACTTGAGGGTTGAACCCAGGGCCTTGCACATACTTTGCAAGTGCTCTACCACTGGGCTGCATCTCTTTTTAAACTTTTTGAGTCAGGGTCTAAGTTATGCAGGTTGCTCCTGGCTTAAGATCCTCCTGCCTCTACCTCCCGAGTCACAGTGATTATAGGTGGCATCACCACGGCCAGCTGTAGATCACATCTTTGCATGTGGGCTATATTGACTCGGATGTTGACAACAGTGTGGTCAATGTGTGCTGCTTTGGGGAGACCTCCTGACATTTTAGCTTGAAACCGATTCCTTGGGCTGGTCAGGAGTTTTCCAATCTTCTATGTGGATAAAAAGCTAGTAGTGTTCTGAGAACTGAGTGAACAAAAGGATGGGGTTGGGGGTCTTCAGCATTCACATTCAAGGTACATAAAATCAATGTCTTTATTTTTGGTAGGGCACCCAGTCCCTACCAGGTGTCAAGTTCAGACACCTCTCACCAGTCACCCTGTATCATTTCCACAGAATCAGTGTGAAAATGTGTGCTAACACAGAAGAAGAGCAGTGACTTAGCTGGCTTGGCATAGAGATAAAATTCCAGGAGTTTAACTGCTCTCTAACCCAATCTGTCTCTTTCTAAAGTGTTTCCTTTCCTCATCTATGTCTGAAATTTATAGGACTGGAGGCTATATTACAGGTCTCCAGAGAAAGAAAATTAATAGGATATGTATATAGATATATAGGAGGAGATCTATCATGGTAATTTGATCATAAAATTATGGAGGCTGAGATTATGGAGACCTAGGGTTTATGGTCGGCAACCTGGAGACACCAGGAAAGCTGGAGGTGTAATTCCATCTGAGTCCAAAGCTTGAGAATCAGAGAATGTGGTGGGGCTCCACTGGTGTAAATCCCAGAATTGATAGACCTGAGAAACCAGAGCTCAGATGTCTAAGGGCAGGACAAGATGGATATCCCAACTCCAGAAGAAAGCAAATAAGTATTTCCTCCACCTTGTTGTTTGTTCTATCCTGGCCCTAAATGGATTGGGTGATGCTAACCCACACTGGTAAAGGTGTTGTTAGGTTCTGTTGACTTGGGTCTTACTCATAGCTACCCTTATAGGGCTTTCAACGGCTGATTGTTTCCAGATTGCTTCACAAGTGAATTGCCACGTCCTTCTCCCATTCTTGTGGTGCTGGGGATTGAATTCACGTCCTCAGGGAGTGCGGAGCAGCCCTCTACTAATTGAGCTAAACCCCAGCCTCTGGTAAGGGTAGATCTAATCTATTCAATCTACTGATTCAGATACTAATCTCTTTCAGACACACCCAGATATGATTTTTACCAGCTATCTGGGCATCCCTTAGCCCAATCTAACTGACACATAAAATGAGCCATCACAGAGACTTTGAGAATTCTTTGGTATAAATTAGGTTGGTCTTCAGTTTTATGTGCTATCAGTTTTCTGAGCTCTCCTGAATCAGGTGCCACTTGTCTTTCTGTTTTTCAGTATTTCATTATTATTGCTCTCTCCTGTTTTCTTCATTCTTGTAGGTTTATGTCTTTAAAAAAAAAAAAAAACCTTAATTCTGTTTCCAAAGATGTTTAAAGAGAGTAAAATAAAATGTATAGACTCAATCTGTTGGCCTACAGCCATATTACTGTGGTGACCAATCCCATCAGATCTTAGAAGCTAAGCAGGTTTGGGCCTGGTTAGTACTTAAATGGGAGACTACCTGGGAACACCAGGTGCGGTAAGCTTGGGAGAAGGATCTGCAACCCACTCCCAAAAATCAATTAGCCATTTAAAACCCTATGAATAGCAGAAAAGCACTGACAATAGTGTTTCCTCTGTTGTACATAGGGTCGCTATGAGTCAGACACAGACTTGATGGCACCTAACAACAACAACAAAACTCAATCTGTTATCTTGACTTCAAACTTCCCACTATAAGGTATGTTTTACTTCATCAAATGTGGTAAAAGAATCAATTAATAGATTAATCAAATATATGAATATTTATGGAATGAAGAATTCTCCTTCTTTCAATTGCTAATATGGCTAGTAGAAAATTTTTGTGAAATTGTACATTAGCTCTATGTTATTTTCCCAATATAGGTACATTTATTAAGTACAAATTATGGGAAGACTATATTAAGCTGTGGGACAAGGACCCAGCAACCCACTCCCAAAAATCAATCCACCATTGAAAACTCTATGAACAACAGAAAAGCCCTGACAATAGTGTTTCACATGTCCTACGTAGGGTCGCTACAAGTCAGACACTGACTTGATGGCACCTAACAACAACATATTCAGCTGAGCTTCTAAACTAAGACAGTCTAGGGAAAAGGACTCAACAGCCTACTCCCAAAATAATTAACCATTGAAAATTTTATAAATAGCAGAGAAGCACTGCTGAAAAATGAGCCCCCCAGGGTGGAGGGCTTTCAAAAGACAACTCGGCAAGAGTTGCCTCCTCAAAGTAGAGTGGACCTTAATTATAGGATTGGAGTAAAGCCCTCGGGATCTCTAGTTGCTGATGTGGCATGCCTTAAAGTAAGAAAAACACAGTGGCTGCAAGAATGGGCTCAAACATAAAAAGATTGTATGCATGGCACAAAGTTGGGTAGTGTTTCATTCTGTGGTACTTAGAATTGCTATGAGTTGGACCCAACTCAACAGCACCTAACAACCTAACAATAACATGCGCATTATGAGGTTAAATTTCTATTATGATAAAGGTAGAATTTTCAAGTAACATGTGAAGATATGAATTAAATGAGAATTTCTATTTAAGATTTTTGTTTGTTTAGTTTTGTTGTTTCTTTATTTTTTGAGACAGTATCTCATTACATAGCCCAGACTCGCCTTGAACTAGTGATCCTTTATCCTCTACCTCCTGAGTGCGAAGATTTCAGGTGTGCATCATCACCCTTGGCCTATTTGTTGTTGCTGCTGTTATTCTTGTTGGGTGCCATTGAGTCTGACTCAACTCATAGCAACCCTATGTACAACAGATGAAACACTCCCCAACACTGTGCTATGCTCAGAACTGTCAGTGCTTCTCTGCTATTCATAAGGTTTTTGATGGTATTTGGGAGTGGGTTGCCAGGTCCTTCTCCCAAGCCTACAGCACCCGGTTTTCCCAGGAGGTCTCCCATGCAAGTACTAATTAGGCCTTACCCTGCTTAGCTTCTGAGATATGCTGAGATTAGACACCAGGGTGGTATGGCTGCAGGCATGGCCTATTTAGGATTTTGAAATGATGAATTCTCTAGTGTTATTACTTTCAGATAAAATACTATTATACTTAGAATTTGCATTTATTTACTTGACAATAATTCCAGACTAAGTGCATTGGTTTTACTGAATAAAATACAGCTGCAGATATCTGAAAAGGCACTGGAAGGGGCTATTTGGGATTCTGCTTCTATGTAAGATGACTGATGTTCATAGGCTGAAGGCTGCTTTCCAAGGACAAAGAACCCATGATCTATCTGAGAGTAAATGCCAGTCCTTAACCCAGGAACACTGTGCCTGGAGAGCAGGTACTTGCCCAGAAAGGCAGGTTCAGAACATTCACTGGGGACAAAAGCAAAGGCCACTTTAAGTGCAGCAGGGGTGTTGGGTGTAGGGTTGTCAGATAAAATGCGGGATGCTCAAGTTAAATTTGAATTTTAGATAAATAAAGAATAATTTTTATTGAAGCATGTCCTCCCATGCAATAATTGAAACATACTTCCACTAAAAAATTTCATTTTTCATCTGGAATTCAAATTTAACTGGGAATCCAAAAATCTGGCTACTGGGGTCATGACCCTTAATCCATAATCAAAATCTCTTATTAAAGTTTGGGTCAAGAAATAAAAATTAAAAAAAAAAAAAGCTGTTGGAAAGACAACTTATAACTTGAGGCAGCCAGTACAGGGTTCAAGCAAGAATGAAACATAAATGGAGGAGAAAAGACTGCACTCTATGAGACACATAGAGAAAGCATCACCGCTGTTCAAGGAGCAGAGGAGACTCCCCATTATCCTCTAACAAGATGGAAGGGACTCAAAGGAAGCAAGATTCTAAGAAGTCCTGAAGGTCCAGAGGTCTTGTGTCTTTGCTTTAGCAATGATTCTTTGGGTTTCATGGCCCAATGACACCTGAAGATCAGTGGTTAAATTCTAGTATAGCAAGCACAGGAAAATGTTTATATTAGAAGTCCCAAGTTTAGAGAAGGCAGCCCAATAGATTTGCAAAAAGGGCATTAAAATAATAATACCTTTTTGATAGAACCAGACCATTCCTAAGTACCTAAGCTCCTACATTTTCCCAACCTCATATCCTATCATCTATTAGTGTTTCTAAGGATTTAATATAGGCTTTGAGAAAAGCCTTTATATTTTTTTATTTTAAAATTTATTCAATGTTTCTCTTTGAGGGCACACATGATCAGATCTTACTATCTCTTGAGCATTATTCCCCATTCCTTCATTTTTATTTAATACCCTATACCTTCGGGGAAACAGAGTTTCCAAAAAGAGAAAGAAAGAAAGAAAGAAAGAAAGAAAGAAAGAAAGAAAGAAAGAAAGAAAGAAAGAAAGGGAAAGAGAGAGAGAGAGAGAGAAAGAAAGAAAGAGAGGGAGAAAGAGAGGGAGAAAAGAAAGAGAAAGAGAGAAAGCAAGCAAGCAAGCAAACAAGCAAGCTGAGGGAATCTGCAAACTGCCCAATCCATTTCTCTTTCTCCAGGAAGCCTCCATTCATATCCATCTGGAGAGCTCATCACTCTCCCTGTGTGTGTTTGTCTCCTCTCATCTTTAGACACTAGGAACTGGCAGGTTCAGAGGCTGTATTACAGTCCCTCTGAGAAATAGAATTGACAGGATATATCCAGATCCACAGAAGGAGATCTGTCATGGGCACTGGCTCATGCTATTATGGAGGCTAAGATGATGGAGGCCCATGATCTGCCAGGATGTAAATCCCATACTTTACAGCCATGGGAGTAATAGATATTTTATGTGTGTGTGTGTGTGTGTGTGTGTGTGTGTGTGTGTGTGCAAATCTCTCTTTCTGGAGAGTCTTGGACATGTACTATTATCCTTTTCTTATGTGTCTCTTTTTCTTTCTGAATGTCCATGCTCAAATCTAAACCATGTACTCTTATCCCTAATTAAGAAACTCACTAACTTTGTTACACAAAGAAAAGAGATTCTTTTCTGGTTCTTTCTTTTTGTTATTTTCAGAATTCTGTGGGCCTGAAATTGAAACATTGATTTCAATTTACTCAAAAACAGTTGTTCTTAAAAAGAAGCAATTACTGGGCTGAAAATATTGCTTTCACCATCTTTGGTGGAATGTTCAAGGTGTCAACTTTCCAGGCTCTGACTGGCAGAAGTTGGCCACAAGATCTCCGTTTCCCTCCCCCTTCTACCCTGAGTTCTGAATAGCTCACTGTGCCCTCCTCATTGGACATTATGTAAAGAATATTGTCTGAATCAGTTTTGGAGAGAAAGGAAAATAAAGGCATAATGATCTTATCTATTGTTAACTTTTTAATTTAAAATTTTCTCTGTATAATTTAAGTATAATAAATATAATTAAATATTAAATATAAATTAAATATAATAATATAATTATAATTGAATTTTAACTTCAGAATGCATATCTATTTAAAAAACAAATTCCTTCCCAATACTTTTATGTCTTATTATTAGATATTTTAATTAAAATCTACAGTCTTTTCATGTTCTATCTTGAGCTAACTGGTACCAGCTTTAGGATGGTTGCTCATTATGGTTGAGACATAATATTGTATGGTAATTGACACTATCAAATGTATGAATTATCTAGGGATTTGTTTTTCTTGGCAAGATAAACCTTAAAATGAAGGTGAACTGTCCACTGACTTGGTGCTGAGCAATAAAGGAAAGTTCTATTGCATGACCTCAAGTCTAGAGAGTATAATACAGCCAGCTGCCAGAGTTCCCAGAGGAATGAATTAGAAAAAATTCATAGTCTTCTATGAAGACTACAGAATTGGCTAGATAATAGCTTGTTGAAGAGTGTGAGACCATACTACATTGACTCAACAAACACACTTGAGGCTGCAATCATCTGGGCTTTTGCTATATAAGCTCCAGTCCTGCCCTTGTTCTAGGAGCAGGAATGTCTCCCTCAGTACTTTCTATAGCAGAAGTCCCTAATGATGTAAACAGTCCCTGAGTTGTGTCTTGCAATGGCTCTGCAGCTTTATTTTTCTTTTATTAAAAATAAGGACTACAGAGAAGAGTGTCTCTATGACCAGTGCCCTCACTTTATTAGCCTGTGTCACTCAACAAGTGGCCCAGTCAGCTACATACCCAATAACACTTCAGCAAACCAGTGGCTCCCAAATGGAAATGTCCTGGATTGTCATGATTTAGGGCAGAGGGTTACCATTAAAATTTAATGAATAGAGACCAGGGATGCCATTAAGCATCCTACAAAGCAGAGGATAGCCACCTCTCCCCACAACAAAGCATCATCCAGAAAAGCCAGAAGAGGAAGGCAATTTGGCTTTTCTCCTTCTTTCTCAAGCAAATTCTCTTTTCCTTTCCATCTTACATTCTTTCCCCATATTCAGAAGGAAGGCCAGTCTAATATGCACCACCCACCAGAGAAGACAACACCTGCTCCCTCAGCATCATTTCTTGAGATCCTTTCCACTGTCGTAACAGAAATCCAGTGGGAGGAGACTGGTAAATCATTCTATGAAATGTAAAATAATCAACAAGATCAAAAGAGCAGAAAAGAAAATTAAGCCATACCTCCTGACCACTGTTCAGAATATTCCCTTCTGTGCTGAAGGCCATATTCCCAGGGCTCGTGTAATCCTAAACAGGTTGTATATAGAGGCTATCTGATACTTTATTTTCCTACTATTCTTTTTCTGTTCTTCTTTCCCTCCCTCCCTTCCTCTCTCTGTCTCTCCCTCTTTCTTTCTTCCTTCCTTCCTTCCTTCCTTCTTCCTTTCCTTTCTTTCTTCCTTTTCTTTCTCTATTTTTGGAGACAAAATCATGCTATGTAGCCCAGGCTAGCCTCAGTTTCATGATCCTCCTGCCACAGTCTCCTGAGTACTGGGATTATGCTGCTATGACCAGCTTGCTATTATTCCTAATTTCCTCCGGGCATAAAATTATAAGGATACTGTTTATACACTCAGGTGGCATTCAATTCAAATTAGAGAATACAAAGAGAGCATGCATTGAGACACCTCTCTCAGTGAGGTTGTTCTTGGTTAAGTGGGGGGAATCAAGCTGGGCTCTCCAGGAAAAGAGTTTTCCTGGAGATTTTTCAAGGGAAAGGAAGCATAACTATAGCAAAAATGCTAGTGAGGAAGACTGGTCAACTCAGATTACTCTGTTTAAAGCAAGCTTTTAATGCATAACTTCACAAAAGGGACTACAAATTTATTCAGGCATTATGAATAATAATAATAGCATTAATGTTGTTAGGTACCATCAAATCAGGTCCAACTCAGCAACCCTATGTACAACAGAATTCAACACTGTTCAACGCTGTGCCCATGCCTGGCACTATGACAGTGCTTCTCTGCTATTCATAGGGCTTTCAATGCCTGATTGTTTCAGGATTGTTTTGGGAATTGGCTGCCATGTCCTTCTAGTGTGTGTGTGTGTGTGTGTGTGTGTGTGTGTGTGTGTGTGTGTGTGTTTCTGGGGATCAAACCCTGGGCCTTAGAGAGCTCAGAGCAATACTCTGCCAAGTGAGCTAAAATAGGTAATACTTCAACTCTTAGAATGTAACAAGCACAATGACAAATACCTTATAACATTATTTTGTTTATGAGAATTTATACCATTTTCCACTTTCTGGGCACTCTGCCCACATACCTATAGTACCAGTGACTCAGTAAACTGAGGTAGGAGGACTGCAAATTCAAGGCTAGAGGTGGCCTGTACAAATTGGTGAGGCCCTATCTCAAAATAAAAAGTAAAAATGGGGTTTGTGGGTACAGCTTAGTGATAGAGCACTTGCCTAGCATACCCACAGTACTCTAAAAAGAGAATTAATTCCACTTAACATTTATCAAATGATTATAATGTATTCAGTATAGGGATAGGTTATGGAATTTTGGAGTCATGCAAATTATCAACAGTTAAATACAATTATATGTGTCAAACAGCATGTAATGTAGAGTCAAGTTCTGATATTAAATGGATTATTGGTGATTATTTTAGCCAAGGGACATGCACACATTTCTTGTCTTGGTATTGCTCTAGATGTATGTTTGCCAAATCAGTATTATTAGCAATATATGGCTATTTAAATTTAAATCCAAATTTATTAGCACAATAAATTTAAATTTGGTTTCTCAGTCACACTGGCCCCATTTAAATTATTCCATGGTTGCTTATGGCGAGTGGTTACTTATGGTACTGGGCACCATGATATAGAACATTTCTATTTTTGCAGAAGGATCCATTGGACTGCGCTGAGCCTAGGATCCTTATGCTAAGAAGCATTTAGTCCTTAATCAGACTGTGACATCCTACATTGGCCATTTTCCCATTCTAGTTCAAATAAGACTGACTGAATCCTGGTAGCTAAATAAGTCTACAAATTGCACAAACCTCTGGGTGGACTGGCAATATTCTCAAAACTTGATCTTTCCTTAGTTTTCCTTCTTAACTATAAAGAATTCATTACTAGAAATTTATTGCTGTAGTTGTTTCTGTTTTTTTTTATATATGTCATACAAATCTATATTACATAGGAATCGCTGGAGCACGGCTCTCTTCCATACTAGACTGCTCAGTGGAAGAGCATTCTATAATGTGTCAGTAAACTCTTTTAGACTAAACAGCCACTCTGAATACCTTCCAGTCAGAGTGGAATGTTCTATACAAATCTTCCTGACTTTGAGTTGGAAACTAATATGTAATAACCAAGACATTTCCTCAAAACTCTCCACATTGTTCATAATACCCTTCCTTTATGTTGTTTTCTCTCTTATTAACTCTAAACCATTTCTCAAGTCTGTCCTCTCCCTTTCCAGCTCCTTAGCTCAAAGGAGAATTATCTAGCCTTACCTGTTCCCAGAGCCTCTGGGCTGTCTCTGCCCTCCCTCTTCTAGCCCACTTTAGACACAGTGAATTTATTTATTTGTTTGTTTGTTTGTTTCTCAGTACTTGGGAGTTGAAGGGGCTCACACATGCTAAATTAGTGCTCTACCCCTGAGCTGCATTCCAGCCCCTTCTTAGTTTTTCTTCTAAAACAAGATTTTACTGAGTTGCACAGGCTGCCTCTGGCCTTGACATGGTGATCCATCTGCTTTGGCAGGAGTCACTGAGATTACAGGTGTGGATCATGGTGCCCAGTAACAGTGTGATCTTTCAAATGTACATCTGATCATGGACATACAGCCCCTACCCTCCCTGCTTATAACTTCTCTGTTCTTTAGCTCAGCACCCTGAGCCCTGAATGCCCTGGCTGTCTTCTCACTGTTCAGTCTAACTGCTGGCTACACCCCCTTCCTCATGTCTCCAGTGCCTATCTTTCATTCCCTCTGCTATAATCTCTTGGCAGTACTATTTTCTCTGCCAAGGATGCTCTTTGCCCTCCTTCCTTTTACCAGCTAATACAATCTGCTCATCAATAACTAGTCAACTCAAAAGTCATTTTTTCAGGAAGGCCTTCCCTCATCATTAGACTAAATCCTCCCCTACTGTTCAAGGCTTTGAGAAGACAAGGTACTTTCCTCTCATAGCAGTTACCATGTGTGCCTTTACATTTATTTGAGAGATTATGATTCATGTCTGCCTCCCTCATTATGTTATAAAATGATAAGGGAACAGGGCTTTCTCTGATCAGGATGACCACCAGATACCTGGAGGTGGGCACATAGCCAGCTCTCCATAAAAATTTGTTGACTGAATGGATGACAGGTCAATTTCCCTCAGTGAAATGAAGGAAAAGCTAGTCTGAGAATTAGGATGAAATGTCAATGTAAAAATCAGAGATTGCTGAGTAGAGGAACCCCTAGTCTATAGAAACCATGGTGGTTTTTGTATCAGCCCTATGAAGCAGTATTTGCTGAGTTGACAGACAACACACTGAACTAATGGTGCTTGGTGTAGCTTTTACAATTGCAGAATCTGGAGCCAGTGCTCTAGGTCCAAATTCTTGATCCCTTTTTTAACCAGCTGTGGAAATTTGTGCTGCCAAAGCTAATCATCTCTTTCTATCTTTTCTTTATTCCTTCTCTTTTAGTGGAAGAAATGATGCTTGCTCACCTAAAAAAAAAATTTTAATCCAAAACACTTTATCATGATCTGCCTCTCCTTTCATCTCCTGCCCTCTTTCTCCTCTACCTCAAGTCTTCTTGGAAAAGGTGTCTGTGCTCTCCATACTGTTCTCATCACCTCTCACAACTGTTCTACTGAAATATGTTTGGTGCCTATATTTATGAACACATATTAAGTGTATGTGTCAATGGGATTTACCACGATATTTCCATACACACACAGAATATGCATTGATTGGATCCATCCACCCTTCTTCCACCCTCACCCCACCACCCACTCTGGCACCCTTCCCAGAAAAAGAATTTCACCAAACTCTACTGAAAACTTTCAGTGCTTATCTTATCTTTAACCTCTCCACTACACTTGACACCACTGGAAACTTCCTTCTTTTAAATTTTTTCTTGGTTCTCTTAGTAAGATGCTCTTAGAGTTTTCTTCCCATCTCTCTGATTTTCCCCTCTGAAGCTCCACTAGAAGATGAGCCTCCTCTCATTATCTCTTAATGCAATATCCTCAAAAGCCTATCCTTAGCTTCCAAATTCTCTCCCTCCCTTACTGTGCTTCTAATTAGAGTTAGGAACACTCTCCCGAGAATGAAAATTTATTGTCACACACAGCCACACATTTTGCAGCCAATTTCAGGGGTTTTATAGAGATCCTAAAACCCCTAACATTCATATCTCATATGATGATAATTCTCAATCATATACCTTCATCACAAATGTCTCTGAGATTCATACCGGTAGATCCAGCTAATTACTAAGTTATGTCCACCTGGATGTTTCTTGCCTAGGCACTTCTAAATTAGCATCCACCAACTGTACTAATCATCTTTCACCCTCAAACCTACTTCTCTAGCCATGTCCTATTTAAATTCATGAAAACACAATTCATCCAGTCCTAGTCTAGCTAAACTTTGAGAGTCATCTTTGAGACCTTCCTTTCCCTCACCATCGCATTCTACAGTTGCTCCACCCTGTGATTTTTTTTTCTTCCACTGCAGTGTATACATGAACCCTCTATTTCTCCCACCACCCAAGTATTAGCCCAGCTCATCAAGACCCTCTGTATGGACCACTATTCTATCTGACTCATTGGTCTCCTTATTGCTTGTTAATGTATAATTCATAGTTTGTACTTCAATGCATATTTCCTTCAAATACACCTGTAGGCCATTCCCAAGACATCCTATTATTCTTGTGACAAACACCAAACTTGCCAATTATTTTGCTCCTTCTCACACTCCAGCCTAAGTGACCACTATTCTATGTACATATTGACATTTTTCCAATTACTTGATATGACATAATCTATATTTCTCTAAACCAGTCAACATACTCTTTCCTCCTCCTAGAACTCCCTTTTCTTTGCTATCTCTAGTCATCTGAGTACCCTTTACTGTTCCTTCAAGCCTCTGCTTAGTGTATCTTCCCCAGAGAGGCATTTTATAACATCCCAGGCTAGAATAGCCGTGACAGCCTTGACCTCCCCTATCATGCCCTCGTGTAACTTACTTTTTAGAGTCTGTTTTTTCATGAGACTCTGAGGCCTATGAGGAAGGTGCTATGTGCCTCTTGTACACTGCTTTTTCTCCATTGTTCAGTACACCATTTGGAGAACGTAGGTACTCACAAAATACACGTTGAGTTTTTGACTTTTCATTCTAACATAAAATATAAGTCCTATGGGAAACAAGATCCTTCTTCCCAAAATACCAGATTGAGGGAGACAGGACAGGGGACACAGGGACAGGTCTTATGGAAGTGAATCTCAAACAAATGACTTTCTTTACATTGGTGGAGAGAAGAAATGAGGTATCCAGGTAAAGGAAAGAGTTTATGCAATGGTAAAAAGAAAAGATTGAGCATGGCATTTATGAGGATATCTGACTAACTGAATTAAAGTACTCAGGAGGGTGAGTAGTGGGAAATAATGGTGTGGGGTGGTCTCTTGGTATGATGGTACAGGGTGATTAGCCTCAACTGTGGACATAGTTCCCTAAGATAGGACAGAATCTCTTAGATGACAATTACAGAAACTCTTGGGGAAATGGGAAGGCATTTATGAATATGTAAAGGTTTGCCCTTGTATAGATTTCTAGAAGTAATTAATTCTAGCCTGAGGCTCTCACATTAGCTCCTTAGATGAATCAAGTCCCTTCGGCCCATGGCGAGCAAAGGCAGCGAGGAAATAGAAAGGTCTCTGTGTTCCTCCGGTGTGCTGTCATCCAAATGTACATATCAACACAGCTGCCACTTTTCAGTTCCTCTCCCACCATCCACCAGAGGACTGGAGAGGAGGCAGAAATGCAAATTGTCTCTAATTTGGGAGGAAGAGGAGGACAGAGTTGCTTGACAAATTCAATAAAAAAGTATGCTTTTGGACTTGAATTATTTTGACAATCTATATTTACTAAGTTTTCAATAACTGTAGAGCCTTTTATAGTTGGAGATTCAGTTAATCATTTTTTCAAATCGCCTGAAAGCAATAGAAACCACCTACATATAATGAATATATTTTGTTTGAAAATATTTGCCTATAATGGCAACAAATTCAGATAGCAAAATTCTTTTTCTAACTATTGGCTTTTCTTGAAAAATAAAAGCTCCAAAGTCATAATAATGACAATCTTTGCCAGGTGTTGGCAGTGCAGATTTTAACAATAAGATTTCTCATTCACCAACTTAGCTGCTGGTGCCACCTAGTGACCAATCCAGCTGATAAACAAAGATGAGTTAGAAAATATTCTCAGAAGAATTTGATGCGAGTCTTTCTCTAATATCACCAATAATGATACAAAAAGGAAACTGGATATTCATAATATTCATGTTCTAATTTTAAAGTTATGAAAGGGAAAAAATAGGAAAAATGATTTGTGTGTATCTAGGGAAATATACTTAAAGGTAAGAGTAGGCAACATGGACTTGAAATGCTGATTTATTAAACAAAGAAGCCAGCCAGGCACCATGGCACACACCTGGTAGTCGACATTGGAGGCAGAGACAGGAGGATAACAATTTCGAGGCCAGCAGCAGGCTGCATAATTTAGCGAGACCCTGTCTCAATAAATAAAAGTGAGGCATGGTGACAGATGCCTGTAATCTCAGCGACTTAGGAGGCAGAGGCAGGAGGAACACGAGTTTGAGGGTAGAGGCAGCCTGTGTAACTTAGTGAGACCCTGACTCAAGATAAAATATAAAACATGGGCTAGAGGGGCAGCACAGTGGCAGAGCAGTTGCAAAGTATATGTGAGGCCTGAGTTCAATCCTCAAGTACTGCCAAAAAATTTTTTTTAATTAAAAATAAATTAAAAATAAGAGAAGGGGTCAGAGGATGCAGCTTAGGGATGAAGCACTTGCCTAGCATTAATGAAGCCCCAGGTCCAACACCCCACTACTAAACTAAAGCAAAGATTCTGGAATCATCCTTCTTATGTTAAAGATTAAACATAGATATAATGACAAATTATTAAAAGTTTTCACCCTTCTGTGAATATTATATAATATGATGTATTAATGTATTTTTTAACTTGAATAGCTGAGTCAGATGGACACCTAAACCTTATTCAAACTCAAAATTATTTCATCACCATCATTAACAGCTAGAATACATAAAGTTCCAAACTTGGCAACTTATATATTTCCTCTTCAGAGACATTTTCTCCCTAGGTTTTATGGTGAAAATACAAGTCCATGTTTATGTAAAGATTTATCTGCAGAAGTTTCTACTTCTGTATTTTGCTATATAGTATTAACATTGATCCTAAATCACATAGTCTTTGGTTTATCACCTAGTGCGCCATAGAGAAAGGAGCATGTAAACAGAGTTGCAACTAAAGTCTTACTTGAGTTTCCCGGGGGGGAGAAAACACAGTAGTCTGAAATGGCCCTGGGAGATCATTAGGCTTCATTAGCAGGTCCATCTTCTGTAGAGGGCCTCCAGCTTAAGGGGCTGACAAACTTCTAACCACCTACATTTGCACCACTGTGGTATCGGATCCCATCAGATCTCAGAAACTAAGCAGGGCTGGGCAGGGCCTGGTTAGTATTTGGATGGGAGACTGCCTGGGAACACCAGGTGCTAGAGGCTTGGGAGAAGGACCTGGCAACCCACTCCCAGAAAACAATCAGCCCTTAACAACCCTATGAATAGCAGAGAAGCACTGACAATACTGTTTCATCTGTTGTATGTAGGGTACTGTGAGTCTGAAACTGACTTGAGGACACCTAACAACCACCTCTATCCCAGCCTAAAGGAACTGAAAATGTGTAGTGTCCTTGGCTTCAACTCACTAGATAGTTTTTGATGTTTTGTTGTTAGGAGGGTATATAGGGTATATATTAATGTGGTTCAATAAAGAACTCTGTCCAGCTTTGATGAGCAACCTCTAGAATGAAAAGATTGTACTCCTGACAAGTTTTCTGTAAAACAAATGCCTGGAAGTGTTTCTCTGGGCATAGTGGTGAGTTTGCCCAAAATCATTGCCATGTTCTTGTCTCATTCCTTTTATAAGCAATAGATTTTTCAAATAACCAGTTGAGTAATGATCAGAGCCTTGCAGGTAAAGTAGAAACAAATCTCCACCACAATACATTCCCCAGTCTCTTGTTGTTTTTTAATAAAAGGATTCAATAGTTAAAGTCTTTTGGTATTTATTCACTTACTTAGTCAATGATTAATTCTTTAAGTAGCAATCACACGACTATTGGATGAGGCCACATGCTTAGGATGTTGAAACTGTATTTATCATTCTCAAGGAACAAGTGAGAGAAAGGCATTTCTTAGTAAAAGATAGCTAAGTTATAGAACTCCCATGTGTCTGTCAGCTTGTGCTGTGGGGGCTTGTGGGTTACAGTGATGCTGAAAGCTATGCCATCACTATTTTAGATACCAACAGGGCCACCCATTGTGGACAGGTTTCAGCTGAGCTTCCAGCCTAGGTCAGACTAAGGAGAAGGACCTGGCAGCCCACTCCCAAAATAATTAGCCATTGTAAACTCTATGAATAGCAGAGAAGCATTGTCAAATATAGTGCCAGAAAATGAGCACCCAGATTGGAAGGCATTCAAGAAATGACTGGGGAAGAGTTACCTCCTCCAAGTAGAGTCAGCCTTAATAATGATGATGGAATAAAGCCGCTGGGATCTCCTTTTGCTGATATGGCATGACTCAAAATGTGGAGAAACATAGGGACTGCTACAATGGGCTCAAACATAAAAAGATTGTGTGTATGGCACAGTGTTGGGTAGTATTTTTGCTGTTCTAAGGGTCACTGTGGGGCACGCGCCTCCCGGTCCGGCCTGGAGGTTTGGACGGGCTGCGCCGCCGTGCACACAGATACTAAACACAATTCACTAGAGACCCTCAGGTGAGGGGCACAGAGTCCTGCGGAAGACCCCGGCGGAGATGGGAGAAAGGAAAAGCCTCAGGCGCTTTTGCCTTCCAGGGGCAAACACCTGTGTTGGTCGTCTCAGTGGTCAGGAGGAGACAGCAGTTGCTTCGTCGTTGGTCAGACGGAGAGCAGGTTCCTTTCCTTGTTGCACATTGCGACGGGAGAGTGTTTTTTCCTCATCAAAGGTCCGGGGGAGAGCAGCGGGAGAGGCGCTTCCTCATCTGTGGTCCGGGCAGGGACAGGCAAGAAGGCACAGAAAGGGATGCCAGAAAGGCCGTGCCAAAAAAGAGGTCGAGCTGCTGCAGTGCAGCTCTTTATATAGTTCGCCCATGGAATGGCCTGAGCCAATCAGCTTTCAGTCCAATTGTCCAATCAGGAAGGGTTTTGTACAAACATGCAACCAAGTTACTTTCATTTTCCCTAGATTTCTAAATTACAAACCAGATATTCAAACGCCATTTTCCCAGTTTGGGAGTTTTTGCCAATTTCCTCCCAATTCTTCCCTACAGGTCACTATGAGTTGGATCTTACTCCACCTCACTTAACAAGAAGTTATAGAAATATAAAAAAGGATTCTAATATTTCAGAGAGAAAAGAAATCCTAGCAAGTTGGAGGACAGGAAAGAAGTGACAACATTTGGAAGAATTGCCATGTTTCTTAGGCATTGAAGAATGTCTTTTAGTTTGGATAAAATTTGAGTGTGTCCCCCAAGGGTTCATGTGTTCAAAACTTGGTCTTCACTAAGGTGATGTTGAAGTGGTAAAACCTTTAAGATGTGGAGCCTAGTGTGAGGTAATTAGATCACTGGGTAGCTACCCTCAGAAAAGATTAATGCTGGTCATGTGGAGTGAGTTGGCTCTCACAAGCAAGTGTTCTTACAATGTGAGGTCACCCTATGTACTTATTCCCTTCTATATGAAGCTGGTTCCTTTTCTGCCTCTCCATCATGTTGTGATGCAGCCAAGAGGACTTTCACCAGAGTCCATACTGATAGAGCTGCCCAATTTTTCAAGCTCCCAAACTATAAGCAGAATAAAACTCTTTATAAAGTATTCTGAGAAGATAGAGTCCCCAGGTAATTTGTTATTAGCAACAGAAAATGAACTAATATAAAGTGATAGGGTTGCAGTGGAGATAATATAATGGGTCAATAAGTAACTAATTTGCCTAAAATGTGAGTGTTAGGCGCCAATAGTATATTGAGCCATAAAAGTTGTTTGAAGGGTGGAAGTACTAGTGTTATCAATTAGCTGGCTGAAGTCCTTCTTTTCTACCTGAATATAAATCATGAGTAGGCAAGGAGAGGTTTTTCAAATGGTGGGCCTAGACTGATATTGTATGCCTTGGCATTTTGACAGCAGTGAGCAACAACCACAGACCGATGGAACAGCAATAGCAGCAGCAAGTGGCACTCTCTAGTATTATATCTCTTATGTAGGCCAAGGAGATCAGAATCCTAAGCCTGTAAGTGTTACATCTCCTATGTAGGCCAAGAAAATCAAGAATCCTAAGGCTTAATTAGCAGCTGATGCTTCAGCTTCTAGGTGAACCAAGGTATTGGGATCCTCAGCCTTTGACAGTGGCCAGTGTTAATAGCTCCCACTCCTTAGGTGTCTGAGATGCTTGGCCATAAAGACTTGCAATCTCTCTAGAACTTTCTTAGTGACCAGGGCCTACAGTTTCTTATCTTTGGCTTTTTATAAACTTTTCTCTTATAGCCTCAGCTCTCCATCCTTTTTCCTCTTCTCTTTACTTCCATTGTCCCTCTTCTTCATGCTGTGATTGCTCTTCTGGAACTGTTCAGCTGCTTCTTACTGCTGTGGCCACTGTCACCTTTGTTGCTTGTTGGGAGGCAGATGCTGTTTCTGCTTCTGCTGACCACTGATCTTACAGCCCTGCCTTCTTTGTAGCTCTCAATGCAGCTGTCCACCCTGCTTCTTTTACCACTCAGCCTGTCAATTAGTAGGTTTTATCTTTTAAGGCCACAGTTCTCTTGACCCTTCTCCCACTGTCACTGTCATATGGTTATCAGCTCTGTTTTGGCCAATTGTTGGAGCTGCACAGGGTTGTACTTGGCTTCCTATCAATCAACAGAGCTTTGCAATTCCAGTTATAGCTCCAGCTGATCACTGGATTCTCCCAGCTCTGCTTCTGCCATTGCCATCAATACAGCTGGCCACTGCCCACTTCAGCAGATCAGCAAACAAGCAGCTTTGTGGTCTGCTGTTCTGCTGTCCTCACTGCTGCCATTAAGCTTTGCTGTCTTTGCTTCTTTTTTCATGTTACCAGCTCCACTTACCCTACTGAAAGGAGGCAAAAGGACCACACAGTAGAAGCCTTTTATTGGATCCAATGCTACCCATCAGAGGAGGCAGCATCAAATGGTATCTTGTAGCTCATTTTCTGAAGAGCCTGCTTATTTAGCCAGAAGGAAGGTGCCTGTACCTATCACAGCAAACCTGTCATGCAAATAAAGTTTAGTGTTTACAAGGATCACAGCATTGTCCATTTTGCACCAGTCACAGCAGTCCCTCTGCTAGGCAACCAGGAGAAATGTTCCCTCTCTGCCCTGGGTAAAAATGGTTGCAAGATCATCTAGAATTGACCAGGTCTTGCAATGGCAAAATGTCAGTGCAAACTGCAAACTGTTTGAAGTAGCCATGGCTGGGACTGCCCCTTCAAGAGCCAGTTGCAATTGTCATATGGCTTGTACAAAGGTGTCTGTGAAGTGCTCAAAACAGCTAGTGCTGGTTTAAGAGTGGTTCCTTTATTCAAGACAGCCAGGGTAGCAAAGGAGAGTCCATTAGCTGGTAATAAGGGAGTCAAATTGCCCCATCTCCCAACATCTGTGGTTATTTATAGGAGAAAAAAACATTAGAAGGAGTGCTTGCAATAAGAAGGGGAAATGTTATCATTAACACTAACAATGATTTTAACAGTGCCTTAAGAATACTTAATTCCCAGCACCCCAAGGAGAGGTGAGTTCCCCTGATCTGTTTTACTAGGACTTTATTTGGTAGTCAATGGAGTTAATGAAAATTTGTAAATAAAAAGTGAACTTATTGAAGTAGTATTTTAGGAAAGTTAATGGAAGGCCCACATATATCCACCTGGTAAATAGCATGGAGAACAAAGGAGGAAGTCTAAAGGTGTCATGACTTGGAAGGAGTCTATCCTTACAGGATTCACCTAGGAGTGGAAAAGTGGAGAAACCAAGTATTTCTGAGGTGAAATTGATAGATTTTTGATTATTTGGATTTGGAGAAAAAAGAAAGAGAAGGTGAAGAAGGAGTTAAAGGCAATTAACTTTTTAAGCCTATTGTTGTTGGGTGCCATTGAATTGGATCCAACTCATCATGTCCCTATGTATGACAGAATGAAACATTACCTAACACTGTACTGTACACAAGATCTTGTTATGTTTGAGACCATTGTTGCAGCCACTATGTTTCTTCTCATTTTGAATCATGCCACATCAGCAAAAGGAGGTCCCAGGGGCTTTACTCCATTCCTGTCACTAAGGTTCACTCTACTTTGAGGAGTCAACTCTTCCCCAGTCATTTTTTGAATGCCTTCCAGCCTGAGGGGCTCATTTTCTGGCACTATATTTGGCAGTGCTTTTCTGATGTTCAGTGTTTTCAATGGCTGATTGTTTCAGGAGTGGACTGCCAGTTCCTTCTCCCTAGTCTGTCTTAGTATGGAAGTTCGGCTGAAACCCCTCTACCATGGGTGGCCCGGCTGGTATCTGAAATACCAGTTAGCATGGCTTTCAGCATCACAGCAACATGCAAAACCCCATAGCATGACAAGTTGGTAGACATGTGGGGTTTTTAAGCCTAGATGACTGGAAATATGAAAAAATTAACAGATGAAAGGCAGAAGAATGAATTACTTTTCAAGAGAAATATTGTACTAAAAAACATAGGACACAGACCCAGATCACATTATCAAAGTACATATTGGACTTAAAGAAGCTGAGAGAGATCTAGAGGAAATCTGTGAATAAATAACCTCCATTACCATGAAGGCACAGCCAATGACATAGCATCCTTATTAAGGACAGGAGATACTGATTATTTAAGTTTGTCCATGGATACGGAACTCAGTAAATTCTCAGGCCAATCATGTCACTTTTTTGTATTCTATTTACTACAACATGTTTTGTTGTTTTGTAAGGTGCTATAGAGTTGGGTCTGACTCATAGCCACCTTATATACAACAAAATGAAAACTCCCCAACACTGTGCTATGCCTGGCACTATGTTACTGCTTCTGTGCTATTCATAGGGTTTTTGATGGCTGATTGCTTTGCCATTGTTTCAGAAGTGGGCTGCCAGATCCTTCTCCCATTTTACAGTGCTGGAGATTAAACCCAGGGCCTCAGAGCACGCAGAGCAAGTGCTCTACAAACTGAGCTAAATCCCAGCCCAACTTTTTTATTATGATAAACTAAATCTTTCCACTCTACCTTTTCTCATTTGTTCACCATGGTTCTATCAAGAGCATAAAAAAACACTCTTTATGAGATATCTTTTCTATTTCACAACACATAGGTTCCTCCTTTTCCTTCTTCTAGAGAGACAGTAATCAATTCCTTCATCTGTTCTTCATGTAAAATTATTTACATGCCTTGTCATCCAGATGACCCCTTTCTGGACATCCTTCAAAATGTGCATACTCCTCAGAAATATCAAATGCTTACTGAGAAAATCTAGACACATCATGTATATGCCTTACTGTGAAGCCTATATCCTTAATCAACACACTGGTTTCCTGCTTGAATATGCTATTACTGATGAAGAACTTTTCTTTGAGAAAAACCAAAATTAGAATTATGAAAATATGCTCCATAAAGACAGCACTTGACTTAAGTGCTTTCCTTAGCATTTCAGCAATATTTGCAGCCAATTCCTATTGCAGGACCTTGAATTTACATATGATCAGAAAAAGGCATGCTTATACCCATTGGAATGGCCAGAATAAAACAGTCAGATAACAAGTGTGGATGATGCAAGAATGCAGAGAAATATGAAACCCTCATATACAATTGGTAGGAATGCAAAATGGCACAGCCACTTTGGGAAACAGATTAGAATTCAGTAAATGATTGAATATAATTTCTATATAACCTAACAATTTCATTCCTATACACCCAAGAGAATTCCTATACATTCAAGGGAATATAAAAATATGTCCACACACCAAAATTTACACATGAATGAACATGGCAGAAATATTTACAATAGCCAAAAGGTTGAAACAGTTCAAATATCCATCAATGAATAAATGGATAAACAAAAATGTGATATACCTGTATACCAGAACATTATTCAGCCATTAAAAGGAATAAAGTACTAATACATGCAACAACTTCGATGAACTTTGAAAATATTATACTAATGAAAGATGCCAGTCACTAACATCCACATATTATGATTCCATTTATACATAATTCCTGAATAGGGAAGTCAATAGAAAGAGAAAGTATATTAGTAGAGGCTTGGGGCTGAGCCTGCAAATACAGGGTGGAGTTTAGAAGTACGTGATGGCTTTCAGATATGAGGTCTCTTTGGGGGGTCATAAAATGTTCTGAAATTGATTTTATGCTGAAAATAGCTGAAGTGTACTGTACATAATAAATGGATTAATTGCAGGATATGTGAATTAGATCTCAAAAAAGCTGGGTTCTTTGTTTTGTTTAAGGCAGAACTAGTAAAGAATTAGTAACTTTTAATAACTTTTAATCATCATGGCAAAAGTAAAGTCCATCAGGTACAGCAAGGAAGTAATTCAACCTGGGAATCATGAAAGACTTCATAGAAAACTGATGCTAAATCAGATATGGTGGCACATGTTTGTAATCCCAGCATGTGAGAGGTTGAGCCAAGAGGACAGCAAGTTTGAGGCCAGCCTGGGCTACATAGCAAGACTATGTTTCAGAAACAAACCAAAAAAAAAAAAAATAGAAGAAAAGAAGAAAAGAAAAGGAAAGGAAAGAAAACAGTGATGCTCAGGCTGAGAATTGACATACTAGTAGATGTTTATTGTCACCAATGATCCTCCCCTAAATCATTAGTCATGCTATGCTACAATGATGTTTTAAAGGGTAAAATCTGCTCATGTAGAGAAAGGCACCAAAGAATTTTCTAAGGGACTGGTTTTTTCAGTGATGAGGATGGAACTCAGGGTCTCAGTGCATGCTAAACAAACACGGTACCAACTGAGCTAAATCACTTTTCTAAAGCACTGTTTTGTGTTCTATGTCTTTATGTGAGTAGAGAATGGATGAGTGTCATTTGTTTTTACATAAAAATTATATACAGTCATTGAAGTGGGTGATACCTTGCAAAATGAATAAAAAATTTGATTATATTACTACCCTGCCTAAAATCACTCAATAGCTCCATGTCACCAACATTATAGAGTTTCCAGTACTGGGTATGACCAACTTTGTTCAGCATTATAGCCTCAGCTCCCTTGCATACTGCCTGCATAGGGAGCATCATGGATTTAAGTTTCTTAGAAACTGAGACAATGACTTAGGTGCGGGCATTGTATTTGGTAGGTGACCCCAGGAAGCAAGAATGAGGGAGAGGCAAGTTAGGAAGAAAAGCCTGTAGAAGGGTCTATTCTCAAGTTGCCACCATAGGCAAGGGAGCTTTGTTTCCACCCACACATCTGAGAAGCTCCTAATGCTTTCTAGAATTGTACATCAGGCAGGTGACTAGCATAACCACTCCTCTATGGTGTAGCCACTAACTTATGGGTAAGTCTGGAAGACTCCCTAGGGACCAGAGGAAAGCCTGAGGCAGATAGTAGAGAATGGGAAGATGGGGCACACATGTGAGGAGAGAGATTGCCAACCATGGGTGCCTGAGCTTGCACAGAGCTGTGCGCCACACTGTGGCAGAAACTATAAGTGCAACAATAGGGATATGCATGGGTCACAAAAGGTTTCTGTTATGCACCTTTTTCCTGAATGATTGAATTCCTCCATTTTCCTCTATACATACATTTTGCTTCAACTATACTTAATTACTTATAGTTGCCCAAACTTGAAAATAGAAATAACTCCCAACTTACAATGATTGGACTTAGCACTTTTTTATATTATGATGGTACAAAAGCAATATGCATCCAATAGAAACTGTGTGTTGAATTTTGAACTTAACTTTTTTGCTGGGTTAGTGGCATGTGGTACAATATTGTCTTGTGATGCTGAGCAGTTCCTGACCAGCCACAGAATCATAAGGGTAAACAAGTGATTCTTTATAGTACACTGTGTTGCAAACACTATGATATTTAGGATGTTAGGTGTATACTAAAGTTTGGATCTGAAATGTCCCCTCCAGAGATCTATATGTGAAAGACTTGGTCCCCAGAACGTGGTAATACCGAGAAGTGGTGGGACCTTCAATAAGTGGGGCCAGTTGGAGGAGCTTAGGTCACTAGGATTGCAGCCTTAAGGGGATATTAAGACTTTTGCCCTTTCCTCTTTTCCTCTTTGCTCTCTGGAGCTTGTGGGCTGAACAGCTCCTCTACTACATGCTCCTGCCATGATGCACTGTGATACCGCAGGCCCAAAAACATGGGGCCACTGACCATAGAGTGGAACCTCTGAAACCATGACCGAAAATAAAACTAGTCTATATCACTGTGGTGTCCCATCCCATCAGATCCCAGAAGCTAAGCAGGGTCGGACCTGGTTAGTGCTTGGATGAGAGACCTCCTGGGAACACCAGATACTGTAGGCTTGGGAGAAGGACCCAGCAGTCCACTCTCAAAAATCAATCCACCATTGAAAACTCTATTAACAGCAGAAAAGCACTGACAATAGTGTTTCACCTGTTGCACATAGCATCACTATGACTCAGACACCAACTCCACAGCACCTAACAACAACAATAACAACAACAACAACAATAACAACAACATATTGTGTCACAGTGACAGAAAGTGACTAACAGTACAGTGTCACCTCAGTGCTCTAACTGATCCATACTTGAACATTTCAGTCCTTAGCCAATGTTTTTGAGAGAATTCTGGTTTGATGCTTGACCGCTGCTCAGTACTTGATCATCATGCTTAAACTTGTATGATATGCCATGCTTACCTGTGACATTTCCAGGTTAAAGAAAGGGGAAAGTGTCACTTTGTGCAATTTCAAACAATAAAGACATGTCCTGGTGCTATGTTCATGGTCTTGTGGATTTTTTTTTTTTTTTTTTTGCATACTAGGGTTGAACCCAGGGCCTTGCGCTTGCATGGTTTGCAAGTGCCGGACCACTAAGCTGCACCCCCAGCTTTTTTTTTTTTTTTTTTTTACTTTTTGAGACAGCCTCGCTAAATTACACAGACTTCCTCTGGTCTCGAACTTGCAATCCTCCTGGCTCCACCTCCCAAGCCGCTGGGATTATAGGCATGCACCACCACGCCCAGACAACTTGTGGAGTTTTATACATACATGTACAATCATTATGGCACACAAGAAACTTTATAGTGCTAAAAGTGAAGGAAAGAGAAAAACAGTAAGAACAATTAAGTTTTAGAAAGAACTTATTGTTAAGTATTTGAGTGGCATATGTGTGTCTAAATTAGTCATTCAGTGTGGTGCCAGAACCAATAAATCCATTTACAGTGCTTGAGCAGCTCTGCCCTCAAACTGATCAGTGCTCGACCAGCATTCCAGGACAGATTGTGGTCAAGGGCTGACATACCACTGTATATCAAATGCATTCTGACTTAGCAATATTTTTAATGTGTGATGGCCTTATTAGGAGGTAATCCTATCATAAGCCAGGGAGAATCTGTAACTGTGTTTCTCCCTACCTCCATTTATGTTTTTACACATGCTACTTCAAGATGCCTTTCTTCATCTTGTTGATTTCTGATTCCTACAAAGGACTGCTTGAAGGTGTCTTTATCCATGAAGCATTCTCTCCTGGTGCTCTGATTGACACCAATGATCCTCCTCTAAACCATTTTCTAATAATCTGCATGTTTTTCCCCTCTCAGGCTAGCATAGTGTTTAATATATAGCCAGGACTCAGTAAATATTAAAAGAAAGGATGAATGGATTTCATGGCTATCTAATAATCAAGGCTTTGCTAGAAAAATGAAGTAGTAGTTCACAAACTTTTTGGTCTCAGGACACCTGTGTACTCCTAAAATTATTGAAGATCAAAAGTTATGTTAAGTGTGTATATAAACTATATCAAAATCTATCATAGAAGAAATTGAAGCTAAATTTATTAAAATGTATCATAAACCATTACATATTAGCACAAGTAACATGGTTTTATAAAAATAAATATGTATATTTAGTGATAAGCCTGGCATTGTTCTATATTTTTTCAAATGTCTTTAATGTCTGGTTTAATCGAAGACAACTGAATTCTTTTTTTTTTTTTTTTTTTTTATGGTACTGGGGGTTGATCCCGGGGCCTCAGGCCTGCATGCTATGCAAGTGCTAGACCACTGAGCTGCACCCCCAACCCTTTTATTTTTTTTCTCTACTTTCTGAGACAGGGTCTTGCTAAGTTACGTAGACTTCCTCTGGAATCGAACTTGCGATCCTCCTGGCTCCGTCTCCCAAGCCGCTGGGATTACAGGAGTGTGCCACCACGCCCAGCTGACAACTGAATTCTTATATCTGATTCCACATCAATGTGTTGTGATATGGTGTTTTGGTTGAAGTACATGAAGAAAATCCAGCCTCACACAGATGTGCAATTGAAAAA
This sequence comes from Pedetes capensis, assembly GCA_007922755.1. Lineage (NCBI taxonomy): Eukaryota > Metazoa > Chordata > Mammalia > Rodentia > Pedetidae > Pedetes > Pedetes capensis. Next base: position 690 of record VMDO01014488.1, on the reverse strand, counting down.
AGAAGGTATATTTCAATAGCCTTCTTAGGCAATTTGAATATTGTTCTTTGAAATTATACCAAAAGTCATTGAAAGGTAATTTTTTAAAAGTGGGGAACAATGTTGAGTCTGAAGCCATTTTTATTTTCATTCCTTGGTAATTTGGAAAGTATTGGTTCACTGAGTTATGCACATTTCACAAATGTTCAGATTTAATTATACAACATCAAAAAGTCATACTTGATAATATCATCACCTATCTCATCAGGAAATTATTAGTAATTTTCAGTTAGAATAAAAAATAATGTTTCATTTTGACATTTTCATATATGCATATCATGGTACATTGTTCATATTCACCCTCATTTCTCCCTCCTCCTGCTCATTTCCTCCCTCGAAAGCATTCCCATTCTGCTTGCATGTCATATATATATATTTAAATCTAGATTCTACATATAAGAGAAAATGTGATATTTCTCCCCATTACCCTTTTTACTGCCCCTTCCCATTAATTCCCTTCCTCCTCCTCACATAGTCTTCCTTCTTATGCATAATATATATATATATATATATATATATGCACACACACACACACAAACATACATATATATATATATATATATATATATATATATATATATATATATATATATCTTTTACAATCTAGAGCCCACATATGAGGAAAACATGCAATATTTTTCTTTTGGAGTC
>VMDO01014487.1:0-54398 GCA_007922755.1 Pedetes capensis | reverse complement strand
CTGCAAATAAGGATAATTTGACCTCTTCCTTGCCAATCTGTATCCCTTTGATTTCTTTCTCTTGTCTGATTGCCCTGGCCAGGACTTCAATTACTATGTTAAATAGAATAGGAGAGAGAGGACATCCTTGTCTTGTTCCAGATCTAAGAGGAAATGGTTTCAGTTTTTCTCCATTTAATATAATGTTGGCTGTAGGTTTCTCATAAATGGCTTTTATGAAATTAAGGTATTTGCCTGTTATACCTATCTTCTCCACCTGCAGCCGTAGCCCTGTGGAATCCGATCCCGTCAGATCTTGGAAGCTAAGCAGGGTCGGGCCTGGTTAGTACCTGGATGGGAGACCGCCTGGGAACACCAGTGCTGTAGGCTTGGGAGAAGGACCTGGCAACCCCCTCCCAAAAATCAATCTGCCATTGAAAACCCTATGAACAGCAGAGAAGCACTGACAGTAGTGTTTCCCTGGTTGTACAGAGGATCGCTATGAGTCGTATACCGACTCGACGGCACCTAACAACAACAACAACAACAACCTATCTTCTCCAGTGTTTTTATCATGAAAAGGTGTTGCACTTTGTTGAAGGCCTTTTCAGCATCAATTGAGATAATCATGTGGTTTTTGTTTGCCAGTTTCTTGATATGCTGGATTACATTAATTGGTTTCCATATGTTAAACCAGCCTTGCATCTGTGGTATAAATCCCACTTGGTCATGGTGGATAATCTTTTTTATATGCTGCTGGATTCTGTTTGCCAGAATTTTATTAAATATTTTTGCATCTAGATTTATAAGGGGGATGGGTCTATAATTCTCTATCTTAGATGAATCTTTTCCTGGTTTAGGTATCAGGGTGATGGTAGCTTCATAGCATGAATTTGGGAGTGTTCCCTCCTTTTTTATTTTTTGGAATAATTTGAGGAAGACAGGTATTATATCTTCTTTAAAAGTTTGGTAAAATTCTGCTGTGAATCCATCAGGACCTGGGCTCTTCTTTGTTGGGAGACTTTTAATTACCTTTTCTATTTCTGTATGTGTAATGGGCTTGTTTAAGTCAGTTATGTCTTCTAGGGTTAGCTTTGGTAGGTCATATGTGTTAATAAATTTGTTCATTTCTTCTGCATTTTCATATTTTTGGGAATACAGTCTCTCATAGTAATCCCTGACAATTTTCTGTATTTGTTGGAGTCAGTGGTTATGGATCCATTGTCTTTCATAATCCATACTGTGTTGGATTTTGCCTTTTTCATTTTGATGAGGTTAGCCAGGGGGGTGTCTATTTTATTAATCTTTTCTTTTCTTTTTTTTTTTTTTTGAAACCAGGTTGTTGTTGTTGTTGTTAGGTGCTGTCCAGTCGGTACCCAACTCATAGCGACCCTCTGTACAACAGGGGAAACACTACTGTCTGTGCTTCTCCGCTGTTCATAGAGTTTTCAATAGCAGATTGATTTTTGGGAGGGGGTTGCCAGGTCCTTCTCCCAAGCCTACAGCTTCTGGTGTTCCCAGGCGGTCTCCCATCCAGGTACTAACCAGGCCCGACCCTGCTTAGCTTCCGAGATCTGATGGGATCAGATGCCACAGGGCTATGGCTGCAGGCCTTTATTAATCTTTTCAAAGAACCAGCTCTTAGTCTTATTAATTTTTTGACTTATTTCTTTGGATTCTAATTGAGATATTTCTCCCTTCATTTTTGTAATTTCCTTTTGGGTGTTCCTTTTGGGCTTGATTTTTTGTTGGTTTTCTAGTGTCTTAAGATGCATCATTAGGTCATTTATTTGTCTCTTCTTTATTTTATTGATGAAGGCACTTAATGCTATAAACTTCCCTCTTAAAACTGCCTTTGCTGTATCCCATATGTTTTGGTATGATGTGTTTTCATCATCATTTGAGTGTAGGAATTTTTTAAATTCCAATTTGATTTCATCAACAATCCATGGGTCATTCAGCATTGTATTATTCAGTGTCCATGAATTTGTAAGGTTTCTGGGATTATTCTTGCTCTTGAGCTCCAATTTTATCCCATTGTGATCTGACAAGGGATAGGGGATAATTTCTACTTTTTTGTATTTGTTGAGGGAGTTCTTATGGACTAGCATATGATCTATCATAGAAAACGTTCCATGTCGAGCTGAAAAGAATGTGTATTCCTCATCATGTGGATGAAATATTCTGTATATATCTGTGAGATCCAACTGGTTTAAGGTGGAGATTAGATTTAACATTTCTCTGTTGGTTTTTCGTTTTGATGACCTTTCTCTTGATAAAAGTGGGGTATTGAAGTCTCCTATAATTATTGATTCTGGTCCAATAAAGTTCTTTATATTCCATATAGTTTGTCTTATAAAGCTAGGTGCCCCTATGTTTGGGGCATAAATATTAAGGAGCGTTATTTGTTCTTGATCAGTTGTTCCTTGTATTAAAATGTAATGTCCTCCTTTGTCTCTTCTAATTAGTTTTGTCATGAAATTTAATCTATCTGAAATTAGTATTGCAATACCTGCTTTCTTTTGTTTCCCCCTGGTAGGTATACATTTTTCCAGCCCTTAACTCTCAGTTTATTCCAGTCTTTGTGAGTTAGATGAGTTTCTTGAATACCACATATTGATGGTTTGTGTTTTTTCATCCAATTAGCCAGTCCCTGTCTCTTAATTGGTGAGTTAAGACCATTTACATTAATAATGATTATTGAGTAGCATTTATTGTTATATACCCAATCATTACCTGTTACTGATTTATGAATCATGTTTGCTTTGGTCCTTTCTTGGGTTGCACTCATTTCAGTTAACCAGTTCTTTGTTTTCCTTTATAGGGTTGTCTTAACTCTCCTGGATGTGGTAGTTGATTTACAATCCTCTCCAGTGCTGGTTTGGTGGTTGCATATCGTTTAAAAGCATCAATGTCATTAAATGTCTTATACTCCTCATCTATTTTCAAAGATAATTTTGCTGGATATATTAGTCTTGGCTGGAGATTGTTTTTTTTTAGGATTTGAATCACCTGTGTCCATTCCTTTCTAGCTTTCAATGTTGATATGGAGAAGTCTGCAGTAATTTTAATAGGTTTTGCTTTGTAAGTAATAAGGGGTTTCTGTCTTGCTGCTTGCAGGATAGCTTCCCTGGTCTCTAATGACAGCATACGAGCGATGATGTGTCTTGAGGATGATCTACTTAAGTCGGCCTTCAAAGGAGTCCTGAATGTCTCAGTGGTGTATATATCCATTTCCTGTACTATCTTTGGGAAGTTTTCCTTCAGGATATCCTTTACTAGATTTTGAAGGCCTCCAGTGGATCTTTCTTCTCCTTCAGGGATGCCCTGAATTCTTAAGTTGCATTTTTTCATTTTATCTGAGTTCTCCTGGAAGTCTTTTTTAATACCTTTATCATTGATTCCATTTCTGACTGTTTGTATTTAAGTTCATTTATGGCATCTTCAGAATCAGAAATCCTCAGCTTGGATTCATCCAATCTTGACGAAAAGGATTCTTTAGCCAAGTTCAATTCAGTTAACTTGGATTGAGTTTCAAGAAGAGTTGCTTGGTTTTTCCTTAGCATTTCTAACTGGGATGATAGAATGGATTCCAAGTGAGATACCTTCTTTTCAAGGATTTCCAGGGTGCCTGTGGTATTGGTTTTAACTTCTCTTAGCATGTTTATAACCATGAATCTGAATTCCAAATCAGAGATCTCTAGGAATTGAGAGTCCTTGGAGTTATTTGTTGGGGGACTTTGCTCTGTGGGGCCTTCAGATCCATCCTGCCCCTTTGTGTTTTTTGAAGGTTTACTTTGTTTTCCCATAATATGTTCTGGGAAGTAGGATTCATCTCTCCTGAGTGCACAGAACTTCTCCCTCTGTTATTCCTTTGAGATTGTGTGGTGCTGAATCTCTGGTGCTTATTTGAGCTTATAAGCTGGGTATATTCTCAGATTTTTGGTCTGTGTGGTTCTCTCTTTAGTCCACCAGCCCAACTCCAAAGGGGCTAAGGGCTAGGGATGCGATAGATTTTGTTTCTCCTCTGTAGGGTGAGAAAGGGGGGGATCTGGTGACAAAAGAGGGGGAAAGAGGAGGTAGAGGACAGAGGCTAATAGAAATAACTATCAAAATTAAAATTAAGACTGGTAAAATAATTAATACAAAGACACATATATAGCTTAAGAAAAACAGAAGGAGAATAGAAAGAGAGAAGAGAGTAAAACAAGAAAGGAAGAAAATAGAAATGAAAAAAAAAAAAAACCTCACGCATACACCCTCCCACCCACATATAAAATCGCTTGTAGTCAGGTGTGGTGGTATACACAGGCAATCCCAGAGGCTTGGGGGGCGGAGGCAGGAGGACTGCAAGCCTGAGATCACAGGCAGCCTGCGCAACCCAGCGAGACCCTGTCTCAAAAAGTAAAAAATATGGGCTGGGGGTGCAGTGTGGTGGTCCAGCACCTAAAAAGCAAGCAGGCGCAAGACCCTGGTTTCAAACTCCCATACAAAACAACAAAAACAAACAAACAAACAAAACCCCCCCAAAACAAAAAACAAAATAAAAAACAAAAACAAAAACATGCATATATGCTCACACACACATATAAAAACACTTGTAGTCAGATGCGGTGGTGCACGCCTGCAATCCCATTGGCTTAGGGGGTGGGGGAAGGAGGACCACAAGCCTGAGATCGAAGCAGTTTGCGCAACCCAGCAAGCCCCTCTCTCAAAAAGTAAAATATATGGGCTGGGGGTGCAGAGCAGCAGTCCAGCACTTACAAAGCAAGCAGGCGCAAGACCCTGGATTCAAATCCCCATACAAAAAGAAAAAGAAAAAAAAAAAAAAAGAAAAGAAAAGAAAGAAAAGAAAAGAAAAAAGAAAAAACAACCCTTGTATGTTCTTGCAGGTGGAATCTTCTCTGTGAACACCCAGTTCCACCAGGTGAAGTTGATACTGCAAGAAGCAGTGCTCCCTCCAGAACTCAGGATGGCAGTGTTTTCACACAATCTGCAGGAGCAGTCTGTCTTAGTCTATAGAGATTTTGCCGATTACGTAGAAAATGGCAGATTGCCCCACAATGTCCTGGGTTTAAGTGGGACACCGAATGACTGAAGAGATGGTTCCACAAAATATTCTGTGTCTATTGTATTGTTTGAGAGGCAGTGGAACCTGTGGGGTGCTCCCTGGGGTTCTCCCTGTCCCACGTAGTTCGGGCACCAATTCCCCAAATCCGATTTCTGGCCCAAAGCCTAGAGCATGGAGGGAATATGGCTGCTATCGTGGACTTTTTTGTATCAGGGCTTTCTGCCCACTTGGGAGACCACTTGGGAGGACCAAATCCTCTTGTGGGCGGGATGATATTCAACCCCCCCAGAGAGAATCTGTAGCAGGTCTGTCCATGCACGGTGATTGCGCTCGAAACTGCTCTTATTGTGTCTAATTGTCCCACAAGACTCTGCCAAAAAGGAGCACTCTGTCCGCATGGGGCTCAGCTGCCTCCGCAGACCTCACCTTTCTCCACAGTGCAGTGGGATGACTTAGGATCCTCTCTGGTGTGCCTGGGATCCAGGTGTATGTGTGCCCGTATGACTGTGGAGATTGCATCTGCACCACTGTCCCGCCACAACAGGAGGGAGGGAGCTGCCTTTCAGCTCTGGATGTGTACCGCTGGCCCCGGTTTCCCAGTTCCCTCCGCGATTACTCCCCATACCCTCAAGTATCTACTCTCATGGATCTGATCCCTATTTTCTCAAGTGAGGGACCTACAATAGCCCAGCATCTCAGGCTGCGGGACGTATGCCACTAAAGATGGCGATTCCGTGTGCCACCTCAAACTGACTCACCTGAAACTTGTAGTTGGCGTCCCGCAGGCAGGGTGACAGTGTGATGTCAAGGTTGCACTCCGTGTTGGGTCTGGCTCCCGTGGGTGTGTGTGTGAAGTCCCCTCCGAGTCCCCGGGATTCTATCCCACCATCTGCGTGATGGCAAAATGGCGGACTGGCAGTCCCACTACTGACCTCTGTGTAGCTCCTCCGAAGCCAAACGCTCGATTTCAGTGTTCATCCAGTTTCATCCTCTATCTCTCAATCTAAACTATCACTGTTTCTATCTATTCAATGTGGGTTCTAAACCCCTAATCGAGGCTTCCCTTTACTCTGGGACAGAAGGCATGTGTTATCTGTCTGCCATCTTGCCAGAAGTCCTATACCACAATTTTTGAATTCACTCTGTCGCTGGCCATCTTGGTTGGTTCTCACTCATATGTGGGAGCTAAGACCTAACTTAAAGAAAGAAAAAAAAATATACATATGTAAATATATAAAAATGAACAATAATACTTATCTAAAAAGGGAAAATATAAGCAGAGAAGAAAGAAGGGGAGACGCGATCAGTGGGTGGGAGCAGAGGTGGGGAAAAAGGTAGATAAGGGGAAATAAAGTAGAGGGGAAAAGAGAGGAGAGGAAAAATCTCAAAATATATGATGCAACTCTATGAATACATGGGAAAAAATAGGAGGAAGGAAAGAAAAGAAATCAGTGAGAATATAACCCTTGGATTGCATATGATTTGTTGTTGTTAGGTGCCATCAGGTTGGTATCCGACCCTACATACAACAGGTGAAACACTTTGTCAGTGCTTCTCTGCTATTCATAGGGTTTTCAATGGAGGATTGTTTTTTGGGAGCCGGTTGTCAGGTCCTTCTCCCAAGCCTACAGCACCTGGTATTCCCGGGTGGTTTCCCATCCAAGTACTAACCAGGCCTGACCCTGCTTAGCTTCCAAAATCTGATGGGATCGGACACCACAGGGCTATAGCTGCAGGCTACATTTTTTTTTTATTACATATTAATTAAATTTCCTACAATTTTCTTTCTCTTCTCTTCTTTAGTTTATATGGTTCTGTAAAATATGTAAGTTGATGAATATGTAACCAGAAGTGATGTAATAGGTGCATAATGGAAATAGCAAAAGTCTTACTACTCTATGTCCCACTGACATATATAAATAAAGGGAAAAAATATTTGTAGAGCACCTATTCTGTGCCAGGTACTGAAGATACATCATGGAAAACAAAAAGATTCCTTGTGGGGTTTATATTCTAGCTGGAGGTGTGGCCATGAAAACAGCTAAAAGTAACCATGATGGATATCATATAATACATGAGAAGGTGACAGGAACAGGGAAAAGGGACAAGCAGTGCAGGGTAAGGAGCGGGGTGTGCTGGGGTGTGAGGGAGGGTAACAATTTTAGGCCATACTGTGAAGGTGACATTTGAGCGAAGACCTGAAGGAGGTGAGGGCCTTGCTCATGGGTTCCTGGGAAGAACATTCCTGGCAGAGGAAACCGCAAGTGCAGACTCTACACAGGGAATGTGCTTGGCTTATCTGAAGGACAGCAATGAAGCCAAGTGATCAGAGTGTCATAAGTGAAGGCAAGAGGCAAGTCAGGGAAAAGGGAGGGGCAGATTGCTTAGCATGCTGTAGCCTCTGAGTAAAGCAGGGAGCCATTGGAAGGCTTTGAGCCTTCCACTTCCACTTCCACTTCCAACAGAAGTGACTCAGGTTTTAAAAGCATTGCCCTGGGTGTGTGATGATAGACTTCAAAGAGAAAGAGTAGAAGCGGGGAGATCCATGGACATTGTTAATAGTCACCAGGCAAGAGGGATGACAGTGGCTTGGACCATGCTATTTGCAGTGGATATGGTATAAAGTGGTCTCTTCTTTTCTTCATCCCCCTCTCCTCCTCCTCCTCCTCCTCCTCCTTCTCTTCCTCCCCGCATCTCCTTTCTTTCTACTTTCTTCTTCTACTGAGAGATTGAACCCAGGGCCTCATGCATGCTTTGCAATTGCTCTACCATTGAGCTGCATCCACAGGCCATTTTTTTTTACTGCACTAATTTACACAGCCTGCCTCTGGCCTCAATCCTCCTGCCTCTACCTCTTCGGTTGCTGGGAATATAGGTGTGTACCACTACACCTGGCTGGATATACTTTTTTCCCCCTTCTTTGTTTCCTTCCTCCTTTCTTTTTTTTTTTTTTTTGTGGTACTAGGGGGCTGAATGGGAGAAGTATGTGGCAATCCACTCCAATCAGCCATTGAAAACCCTATAAGGGTCGCTATGAGTCGGGCATGACTCGATGGCACTAACAACAAGGGGGCTGAACCCAGGGCCTTGTGCATACTTTGTAAGTTCTCTGCCACTGAGCTGCACCCTTAAACTCTTTTTTATTTTTTAAATTGAGACAGAGTCTCACTAAGTTACACAGGCTCCCTCTAATCTTGGACCTGTGATCCTCCTACCTCCACCTCCCGAGTTGTTGGGATCACAGGTGTGCACCACCACACCCCGCCCTGGATATACTTCTCTGAAGGTAGAGACAACAGGATTTCTTGCCAGGTTGGATGTCAGGGGACATGAGAAAGGAGTAAATGATAATTTCATGAATTTTGGTCTGTGCCAATAGAAGGCTGTAGTTGCCATAAACTGGGAGATATAAAGGGAAGAAAAAAGGGCAAAATGAAGGAGAGAACTGTTATAGGTGTTCACTACTGTCCATTACGAAGACATGGTCTTAACAAATTCCAATTATGCCTTGAAATAAGCACACAAGGTTCAGAGGAAGCACACAACAGGGAGTGCTACCAGGCTTGGAGTAGGGAGGTGACATGTGAGCTGGGTTTTGAAAAGATGAATAGCAGCCTGCCAGGTGTGTGTTTATGTGTGGGTGTGGGGCACAGAGGCACATATTTTGGGCCAAAATTGGTGTGTATCTTCTAGGTAGAAGGAATAAGTGATGTTTTCTCAATCTGTGAAATCTGAGTGAACTTGAAAAAATACAATATCGTGTAATCATGTGACCTTTATACAGTTTTTTTTTTTTTTTTTTTTTTTTCGGGTAGCGGGGGTTGAACCCAGGGCCTCGTGCTAGCATGCTTTGCAAGTGCTGGACTACCGAGCTGAGCCCCCAGCCCATTTTTTTAACTTTTTGAGACAGGGTCTTGCGAAGTTATACAGACTGCCTCTGGTCTCGAACTTGCGATCCTCCCACCTCTGCCTCCCCAGCTGCTGGGATTACAGGCGTGCGCCACGGCACCCGGCACCTTTATAAAGTTGTGTAGCCTAGTCAATCTATAAAAAAAACTTTAATATCTTTACCTTTGTCTTGTGTGTGTGATCAGAGTTGAATCCAGGGCCTTGTGCATGCCAGGCAAGTGTTCTATCACTGATATGCACCCCCAGCCTCTTATTTTTTAATTTGATAGAGGTCTTGCTAAATTGTACAGGCTGCCTCTAGCCTTGAATTTACAATCCTCCTGCCTCAGCCTTCTACAAATAGAGATAATTTTACTTGTTTTCCATTATTATTATTATTATTATTATTATTATTATTTATTACTATTTTTGTGGTACTTGGGGATTGAACCAAGGACCTCACATACACTTTGCAAGTACTTTACCACTGGGCTGCACCTCCAACCCTTTTTTTTTTTTGTGGTACTAGGGGTTGAACCCAGGTCTTTGCGCTTGCACGCTTTGCAAGTCCTGGACCACTGAGCGGCACCCCCAGCCCATTTTTTAACTTTTTTTTTTGAGACAGAGTCTTGCTAAGTTACGCAGAGTGCCTCTGGTCTCAAACTTGTGATCCTCCTGCCTCTGCCTCCTCCGCTGGGATTACTGGTGTGCGCCACCGTGCCTGGCTCTTTGCTAATATTTTATTGAGAATTTTTGCATCAATGCTCATCAGAGACATTGGCCTATAATCTTCTTGTGGTATCTTTGTTTTAGGTATCAAGGTAATGCTGGGCTCATAGAGTATATTTGGAAATATTCTCTCTAGCTGGGCGTGGTGGTGCATGCCTGTAATCCCAATGACTTGGGAGGCAGAGGCAGGAAGATCTCAAGTTCGAGACCGGAGGTAGTCTGTGTAATTTAGGGAGACTCTATCACAAAAAGTAAAAAAATGGGTTTGAGGTGCAGCTCGGTGGTCCAGCACTTACAGAGCATGCTAGCATGGGGCCCTGGGTTCAACTCCCAGTACCACAAAAAAAATAAATAAATAAATAAAAAAATAAAAAAAATAAAAGGAAAGTAAAAGAAATATTCTCTTTAGTTCTGTTTTTTGGAAAAGTTTAAGAAGTGTTATATTAATTCTTTGAATATTTGGTAAGATTCAGCCATGAAATCACCTGGCTTGGAGCTTTTCTTTGAAGAAAGGTTTTAAATTTCTTTAATATATGTGTTAGTGGTCTAGGCAAGTTTTCTGTTTCTTTCTGATTCAATTTTTGTAGAGTTTTTTTAAAAAATGAATTTATCTGTTTCCTCTAGATTAGTGGTTCCCAACCCTTGGGACAAAGACTGGCAGGACTGTTAGGAACCAGGCCATACAGCAGGAGTGAGCAGTAGGGGAATGAGTGAACTTCATCTGGATTTACAGCTGTTCCCCATCACTTGCATTACTGCCTGAGCTCTGCCTGCTGTCTGTGGAAAAACTGGTCCCTGGTGCCAAAAAGGTTTGGGACCATCGCTCTAGGTTGTCCAAGTTGGCATATAATGGTTTATAATAATCTCTTATGATTCTTTTAATTTCTGAGATATCTGTTGTAATGTCTCCACTTTTGATTATTTTATTTATTTATTTTGAGACAGGGTCTCATTGTGTAGCCCAGGCTGGCCTGGAAATCACTATGTAGACTAGATTGGCCTTGAACTCACATCGACCTTCCTGCTGAATGCCTCCCCGAGTGCTGGAATAACAGGCATTGTACCACCATGCCCCTTCCAGTTTTATTTATTCTTTTACTTATTTGAGTATTCTCTCTTTTTTTCTTAGTCTATTAGGGGCTTGTCAATTCATTTATATTTTCAAAGAACCAACTCTTGGTTTTACTGATTTTTTTCTATTGTTTGTCTATTCTTTACTTGATTTATTCCTGTTTTGATCTTTATTAATTCCTTCCTCTGCTGAATTTGGATTTACTTTGCTCTTCTTTTTCTAGTTCTTTGAGGTGTAACTTTAGGCTACTTATTTGGGATCTTTTTTCTTTTTTAAGTGTAGGCATTTATTGCTATAAATTCCCTCTAGGCCGGGCGTGGTGGCCTACGCCTGTAATCCCAGCAGTTTGGGAGGTGGAGGCAGGAGGATCGCAAGTTTGAGACCAGAGCCAGTCTGTATAACTTAGCGAGACCCTGTCTCAAAAAGTAAGAAAAATGGGCTGGGGGTGCAGTTCAGTGGTCCAGCACTTGCAGAACAAGGCCCTGGGTTCCACCCCCAGTACCACACACACACACACACACACACACACACACACACAATTCCCTCTTAGAACCACTTTTACTGCATTCCATGGATTTTTTTCGCTTGTTTGCCATGTGACCCAGGCTGGCCTTAAACTCATGATCTTCCTGCCTCAGCCTCCCAAGTACTGGTATTATAGACTTGGCCTCTACGTCTGGTTTTTCCTATGGATTTTGATATGTTGTGTTTCCATTGTGATTTGTCTCAAGATATTTTAAAGTTTCTCTTTGATTTTTCTTTTTTAATTGGTAATTTAAAATGTACATCTTAATGGGTCTCGTTACAACATTTCCATATAGGCATTTCATTGTACATTGCTCAAGTTCATTTCACCCCTACCTTCTCGTGACCACCCCTCCCATCCTCTCTCCCCTCATCAGTGGTCTCTCTCCTCCTTGCATATCTTTTTTGTGAGTACATCTATCTATATATGTACATCCCAATTTTACTGTAAGGGCAGCATGTTGTTGTTGTTGTTGTTAGGTGCTGTCAAGTCGTGTCCGACTCATAGGGACCCTCATAGGGTTTTCAATGGCTGTTTCGGGATTGCCTTGGGAGTGGATTGCCAGGTCCTTCTCCCATTTTTGGGGTGCTGGGAATCGAACTCGGGACCTCAGAGACTGCAGAGCAGTGCTCTACCAACTGAGCTAAATCCCAGCCCCTTGTAAGGGCAGCATACCTGATATTTCCTTTCTTTTCTCCCCTTACCCTTTCTTCTTGCCTTCTCCTCCTTTAATTTAGTTCATTATCTTTCCCTACTTAGGTCCCTTCTACTTTCATGTCTTATATGTTTTAATAATGAATATGTATTGAAGTCTAACATCCACATGTGAGAGAAAATTGTGATGTTTATCTTTTTGGGTTTGGCTTGAGTTGTTGTTAGGTGCCATTGAGCCAGTGTCCGACTCACAGCGACCCTATGTACAACAGGTGAAACACTATTGTCAGTGCTTCTCTGATAACCACAGGGTTATCAATGGCTGATTGACTTTTGGGAGTGGGTTTCCGGGTCCTTCTCCCAAGCCTACAGTATCTGGTGTTCCCGGGTGGTTACCCATCCAAGTATTAGCCAGGCCCAACTCTGCTTAGCTTCTGAGATCTGATGGGATTGGATGCCACAGTGCTATGGCTGCAGGCATGGGTCTGGCTTATTTCACTTAAAATGATGATCTCTAGTTCCACCCATTTTCAAGCAAAGGCCATAATTTTGTCCTTCTTTATGACTGAATAAAACTCCATGGTGTATATATACCGCAATTTCCTTATCCACTCATCTTTGATGGACACCTAGGTTGATTCCATATATTGCCTATGGTGAATAATGCCACAACAAACATGGATGAGCAGGTATCTCTCTGGTATATTGACTTAAATTCCTTTGGCTATATACCCAGGAGGAGGATAGATGGGTGATATGGTAGTTCTATTTTTAATTTTTTAAGGAACCTCCATTCTGATTTCCATAGTAGCTGCACATTCTCACCAGCATTGTATAAGGGTTCCTTTCTCTCCGATTCTTCTCCAGCATTTGTTGTTTTGTTGATAGGAAGTGTTCTGACTGGAGTGAGATGGTATCTCAGTGATTTGCATTTCCCTAATGGCTAAGGATGTTGAACATTTTTTCATATGATTTTTGGCCATTTGTATTTCTTTTGAGAAGTCTTTTGCCCATTTTTTGGTTGAATACTTTGCTTTTATAGTGTTCAGTTTTTTGAGCTCTTTATATATTCTAGATATTAATCCCCTGTCTGATGTATAGCTGGCAAAGCTTTTCTCCCATTGTGTAGGTTGTCAGTTCACACTGATAATTGTGTCCTTTGATGTGCAAAAGCTTTTGAATTTTAGGCAATCCCACTTGTCAATTCTTGCTATTGTTTCTTGAGCTATTGGGGTCTTATTGAGAAATCCTTGCCTATGCCTATGTCTTGAAGTGTTTTCTGTATGTTTTCCTTTAGCAGTTTCAAAGTTTCAGGTTTTACATTAAGGTGTTTGATCCATTTTGAACTGCTTTTTTTATTTTTGGTACTCGGGGTTGAACCCAGGGCCTCACGCTTGCATGCTCTGCAAGTGCTAGACCACTGAGCTGCACCCCTAGCACAGTTTTTTTACTTTTTGAGACAGGGTCTTGCTAAATTATGCAGACTGCCTCTGGTCTCGAACTTGCGATCCTTCTGCCTCTGCCTTCCAGGCCACTGGGATTATAGGCATGCACCACCATACCTGCCTTTGAACTGATTTTTGTACAAGGTGTGACAGATCGATCTCGTTTCAGGCTTCTGCATGAGGATATCCAGTTCTCCCAGCACCATTTATTGAAGAGGTTATCTTTTCTCCAACTTATATTTTTGGCATCTTTGTCAAATATCAGGTGGATATAGCTGCATGGGTTAATTCTTCATGCTCTATTCTGTTCCATTGGCCTACATGTCTCTTTTTGTGCCAGCACCATGCATGTTTTGTTACTATAGCTTTGTAGTACAACTTGAAATCAGGAATTGTGATGTCCCTTGCATTGTTCTTTCTGCTCAGTATCACTTCAGCAATCCAGAGTCTTTTGTGCTTCCATATGAATTTTAGGAATTTTTTCTTTATTTCTGTGAAGAATGTTATCGGGATTTTGATGGGGATTGCATTAAATCTGTAGATTGCTTTTGGTAATATAGCCATTTTCACAATATTAATTCATCCAATACTTGAGCATGAGAGATCTTTCCACCTTCTGGAGTTTTCATTAATCTCTTTCTTTAGTGTTTTAAAGTTTTTGTTATAGAGGTCTTTCACTTCCTTGTTGTTGTTGTTAGGTGCCGTCAAGTCGTGTCCCACTCATAGTGACCCTCACAGGGTTTTCAATGACTGATTGTTTTGGGATTGCCTTGGGAGTGGATTGCCATGGGTTTCTCCCATTTTTTGTGATGCTGGGAATTGAACCTGGGGCCTCAGAGACTGCAGAGCAGTGCTCTACTAACTGAGGTAAATCCCAGCCCCTCACTTCCTTGGTTAGGTTTATTGCCAGGTATTTTATTTGTTTTGAAGCTATTGTGAATGGGACTGTTTTCAGAATTTCTTTCTCTGCCTGTTTGTTATTGGTATATAGAAAAGCTACTAATTTTTGGATGTTGATTTTCTGTACTGCTACTTTGCTGAAAGTTTTTACCATCTCTATGAGATTTCTGGGGCTGGGATTTAGCTCAGTTGGTAGAGCACCACTCTGCAGTCTCTGAGGTCCCGAGTTCAATTCCCAGCACCACAAATATGGGAGAAGGATGTGGCAACTCACTCCCAAGGCAATCCCGAAACAGCCATTGAAAACCCTATGAGGGTCACTATGAGTCGGACACGACTCGACGGCACCTAACAACAACAACAATGAGATTTCTGCCTGCAGCCATAGCACTGTGGCATCCGATCCCATAAGATCTCGGAAGCAGGGTCAAGCCTGGTTAGTACTTGGATGGGAGACTGCCTGGGAACACCAGGTGCTGTAGGCCAGGGAGAAGGACCTGGCAACCCACTCCCAAAAATCAATCCACCATTGAAAACCCTATGAATAGCAGAGAAGCACTGACAATAGTGTTTCGCCTGTTGTATGTAGGGTTGCTATGAGTCGGACACTGACTTGACAGCACCTAACAACAACAACAACAACAAGAGATTTCTGGTGGAGTCATTAGAATCTTAAATATAGGGATAATACTATATGCAAATAGGGATAATCTGAATTCTTCTTTTCCTATTTGTATCCCTTTTATGTCTTTCTCTTGCCTTGTTGCTCTGGCTAAATAGTTCAATTACCATATTGAAGAACAGCAAGACAGTGGACACCTTGTCTGGTTCCTGAAGTATGTTAGTGCTGTTCTTAAACCCAGTGTTGCAGAAAGTGGAGTGTATGAAATAATGGTTCCCTCTTAGAAATAAGTGTTCACTAGATGCACCTTTTGCCCAGCATCAGGAGTTTCTGTTTTACTGCAACATTCACTCTTGCCCATTGAACCTTATGTTGCTTTTAGTTGCCTTGGAGCCCTGTCTGACTCATAGCGACCCTATAGGGTTTTCAATGGCCGATTCTTTTGGGATGGCTTCAGGAGTGGATTTCCATGTCCTTCTCCCATTTTTGCAGTGCTGGGGATTGAACCTGTGTCCTCAGAGTGCAGAGCAGTGCTCTACCAACTGAGCTCAACCCCAGTCCACAATTTATTGTAGGTAGAGTTATTTTGACCTTTTTGGCATTGAATCTTCATATTAGAGATTTGAGAGATTTACACATCATGATTACAGTAATGGAGTATCCTAATTTGAATGTGAATTTACCTCTACCAGTGAGTTTTATACTTGTGTATACTTTTATGGTTTAACTATCATCCTTTCATTTCTAGCTTTAGTATTCTCCCAACCTTTTGTTGTTTTTGTTGTGGTACAAGGGGTTTGAACATGGGGCTTTGTGCATCCTAGGCAGGCCCTCCACCATTGAGCTGCACCTTCAGCCCCCTTTTTAATTTTTTATTTTGGGACAGGGTCTTGTTAAGTAGGGTACACTGCCTCTGGCCTCAACCTCATGATCATCCTGCCCTAGCCTCCCATGTTGCTGGGATTACAGGTATGTGCCATGGCACCCAGCTAACACGTCTTATAAAGCAGATCTAGTGGTGATGAATTACCTCGGGTTTGCTTGTCTAGGAAAGATTTTATTTCTCCTCATTTCCGAAGGACAGCTCCGCTGAGTATAGTGTTCTTGGTTGATAGTATTTTCTTCCAACACTTTGACCCGTCATTCTCATTCTCTCTTTTTCTGAAAGGTTTCTGCTGAGAAATTCACTCATAGTCTAATGGACTTTCCCTTGTATGTCACCTGGAAATTTTCTATAGCTGCTTTAAAAAATCTCTTTCTTGTGACATTTTGATTATAATGTGCCTTATTGAAGATTTCTTTCTGTTGAAACTATTTTGGGGCTTTTGAACTTCATATACCTGAATGTCCATCTCTCTCCCAAGTCTCGGGACATTTCACCAATTACTTCACTAAATAAGCTTTCTCTGCCCTTCTTCATCTTTCCATCTGGTACTCTCGTAAAGTTTTTGTTTTGTTTTTGCCTAGTAGTGTTCCATAGGTCCCGTAGGCTTTCTTCATTCTTTTTCATTCTTTTTTTTTTTATCATCCTCTGATTGGGTTATTTCAAAAGATCTGTTTTCCAGTTCAGAGACTTTTTTTTTTTTCCTGCTTGATCTATTGTTGGCTATTGAGGCTGTCAATTGCATTTTAATTTTGTTCATTGAGTTCTTCATCTCCAAGGTTTCTGTTTGGTTACTTTGACATGATATCTATCTCTATTGAATTTTTCATTCGGGTCACAATTTGTTTTCCTGATTTAACTGAATTGTCTATCTATAGTCTCTTGAACCTTACTGAGTTCCCTTAAAGTCATTCTTCTGAATTCCTTTTTCAGGCAATTTATTTAATTTCCTTTTCTTTGGGGTTAGGTACTGGGAAATTATTTGTTCCTTCAGTGGCATCGTTCTTACTTGCTTTTTCATACTTTTTGTGTTCCTGCATTGACGTCCTCACACCTGGTGGAAGAGTCGCCTCTTCTAATTTTATAGAGTGGCTTTCACAGGGAAAGGCTTTCATATGCAGGTAGGTCTTAAGGTGTTGCTTGGGCAGGGTGTCCTGGCTCTCATTCTGGGTGTGTGTAGATTCTTCCAGGGTGATCAACCCTTGGCAATGACTGTGGGCACCTCAGTGGCCCAGACTGCAGGGCTTTGTGGCAGTGATGGTAGAAGGATAGGTCACTCGGGTTTTTGATGGTGAGGGCTTTTGGGGTCCCCCTGTTCCTGTTTTCCCACAGTGGAGACACTTAGCTGAAGGGATTCCTTTTGGTGTCAGGTCTGACATGGGTCACAGACAGCCACAGTGGTGATTTGCTCCAGGGCACAGGTGCTCAGAGTGGCTGTGGAGCTGGGGTCCTGTGCTCAGTGAACGACTGTGTCACCTGTGATTTGGGTGCAGTTTCAGCTCACTCTCTGAGGTACAGGTGGACACAGCTCTCTCCCCAGACTGAGCGCCTGCCTTCGGCGGGCAGGGACGTCGCTGTGACTCTGATCTGGGGTTCCGAGTGCAGCTCTGGCTCACCTCCATGGAAGAGGGGTGTTCTAGAAGTTTAGGTCCTGGGAAGCTGGGCACAGCTGCTGTTCAAGTCCCAGGGCCAACAGGGTGCAGTGACAGCTCAGGTACAGAAGAGAGAATACTATGCAGTGGTGACTCTAGACCCTGAAATGCTGTAACTCAGCAGTGGCTCAGGCTCTGTGAGGCCGGGTGCAGCAGCTGCAAGGACCCAACAATGCCTGGGCACAACTGTGACTCGGGCTCTGAGGTATAAGGAGCAGTGAAACAATGGCTCCACGCCTCAGGGAGGTGAGGTGCCTTCGTACCTGGCTCTGAAGAGCTGGTTCAGATCCGGGGGGCAGGGAGCTGTGGCTGTGGGTCCAGAGGATGTGGTGGCACAGCTCCACCAAGGTTCTGCCTCCCTGGAGGGCAGCGCATCCCATCAGCTCAGGTTCTGAGGGATGTGGCTGCTCTTCTGAGCCAGGCTAAGTACCTGAGGGACTGTGTGCCAAATGTGCTTGAACACTGAGATCATAGCTGCAGTCCTGAGCCAAAGCTTTGATTTAGGGAATGGGCAATTGGTTGGTCCATGTGCTGGGAGGGAACAGCTGGTCTGCTGGCTCAGGTGCTGTTTATCCAATTGGACTGAAGTACTTGTTCTTGGGGAGCAGAGCACTGCATAGGTTTGAGTTCTGGGGCTGCAACTGTCCCCTGGGTCGATTCCCTCTGAGCAGGGGACTGGCCTGCTTTGGGCACTGGGGGGATGTGGCTCTTCTGCTAGGCTGAGGCTGTGAGTAGCTGAGGGTGGGGCACAGTGGCACCAAGATGGGAGAGATGGGGCTGCTTGTTCCATAGCCTCTGGAACTGTAGGGAATTATGGGGTAGCCCCAGCACAGAGAGGAGGCTTAGTTTGGGTAGGGGCCTATCTAGTCCACCTGGAAGTCTGATTTATGACCCGAGGCAAGATGGCCCCTAGTGATTTGAATATCACTCTTAATTGGTTACGCCCAGTCCCACATGCTGCTATATGATTGGTTACTGACAAGTCAGTGGCAGTTAGGACAGTTACCCAAAGGGTATATAAGCAGAGCAGTAGCCATTCCATCGCCACCAGATCCTGCTACCTACATTCACACACATCACCATACCTGAGAGAGAGGTAGAGAGAGAGAAATGACAGAGACTGAAGAAAAGAAGAGTGCTATCATCCACTTATCCAGCAGAGACTACAAGCAACTGAGGACAGCCTCTGTGCCCAGCGCCGAAGGCAGAAGACCAATAGATCTATAATCAAGCTGAGGATAGCCTCCTGACCCAGTGTCAGAGGCAGAAGCTAAGCATAGTCTCCTGACCCACTGTCAGAGACAGAAGAGCTGCAGCTCCTGTTCCTGCCTGTTCCTGTTCCTGTCCCTGTTCACCTGTTTTCCTGTACAATAAAGTTGTTCCTTTTGTAGCTGGCTTCCTAAGCCTCTCTGTCCTCGCCACCAGTGACCAGCCCAGTCCTGCTGGAAGACCCTGAGCCACTCGTCAGCAATCCCCACAGGGAGCAGCAGCAGCAGCTTTGTTGGGAAATGATGGCTGCCATACCTGTGAGCATGGCGCAGTGATGGCAGAGCCTTGGGGCTGGAAGGTTGCAGCAGCCACTGGCCCCTGGAGTGGGATACACTTTAGCCGTGGCTCTAGTTTTAAGATGGCGTGGAACATTAGCATCTTGGGCCATGGAGAATTGTGTAGAATGCGTGCTCTTTCCCTGGAGTAATGCAGCCCTGTGAATTCCAGACAGCTTCCAGTCTGGGCTCTAGGCCTGAGCGGACTGCAGGATTTGCTAGGAGCAGAGACTGCTGGTGTCTGTGGCAGTATTAGGGCCGATGGGGCCTCCTGCTTACCTTTTCTCCACAGGCAGAAGTCTGTATTGGTTCTAAGCTGATTTTGACTTGGGGAATGTGGTGGCAGAAGTGAGGTGCTTCCTCCCTTCTCTGTGTGGGCATCCTGAGTTTCTGCACTCCACAGGATTTCTGCTGTTCTGCACGCTCCTTTAGTCGCTGGATCAAAATGGAGTGTTTACTCATTGTTTGGGTCCTTTTTGTGTGTGAGGATGAGCATGAGACATCTCTGGCCATCTTGGTGATGGCACTTTCAGCAAATGGCACAGTCAATGTGTGAGCTGGGCATTGGGAGGAGCCAAAGTCAGGGCATGAGGAGGTCCTGTTGTTGTTGTTAGGTGCTGTCAAGCCGAATCCAACTCACAGCGACCCTATGTACAGCAGATCAAAACACTTCCCTATTCTGTGCCAGGCACACAATCTTATTTATGTTTAAGCCCATTGCTGCTAACACTGTGTCAATCCATCTGGTGGAGGGTTTTCCTTTTTTTCATTGACTTGCCACTCTCCCAAACATGATGTCCTTCTCCAGGGATTGATCTCTCCTGACTACATGTCTGAAATATGTAAGACGCAGTCTGGTCATTCTTGCTTCCAAGGAGCACTCTGCTTGCACTTCTTCTAGGACAGATCTGTTGGTTCTTTTGGCAGTCCATGGTATATTCAATAGACGTCTCCAGCACAATAATTCAAAAGCATCAACTCTTTTCTTGTCTTCCTTGTTCAATGTCCAACTTTCACAACCATATGATGTGACTGAAAATATCATGGCATGAGTCAGGCGCACCTTTGTCTTTAATGTGACGTCTTTACTTTTCAATACTCTAAAGAGATCTTTTGCCACAGCTTTTCCTAGAGCAATGCGTCTTTTGATTTCTTGACTGCTGCTTCCACAGGTGTTGATTATAAAGCCAAGCCAAGCAAAATCTTGGACAACCTCAATCTTTTCTCCATTTATTGTAAAGTTGCCTACTGACCCAGTCATAAGGATTTTTGTTTTGTTGATGTTTAGTCCCAACCCATATTGAAGGCTATGATCTTTGATCTTAATTAGTAAATGTTTTAAATCCTCTTTACTTTCAGCAAGCAGAGTTGTGCATAACGCAGGTTTTTTTTTTTTTTTTTTTTTTTTTTTTTTTTTTTTTTTTTTTTTTTTTTTCCGGTACTGTGGGTTGAACCCAGGGCCTCATGCTTGCATGCTCTGCAAGTGCTGGACCACTGAGCTGCACCCTCGGCCCATTTTTTTTAACTTTTTGAGACAGGGTCTTGCTAAGTTATGCAGACTGCCTCTGGTTTCGAACTTGCAATCCTCCCGCCGCCACCTCCTGAGCTGCTGGGATTACACGAGTGCGCCACCGTGCCCGGCAAAATAATACAGGTTGTTAATGAGTCTTCATCTAATCCTGATGCTGCATTCTTCCTCATAAAGTCCAGCTTCTCGGATTATTTGCTCAGCATATAAATTGAAGAGATATGGTGAAAGTATACAGCCCTGACATACACCTTTCTCAATGTTAAGCCAGGCTGTGTTTCCTTGTTCTATTAGAATGACTGCCTCCTGGTTCACGTACAGATTCCTCATGAGTACAATTAGGTGCTCTGGTATTCCCATTTTCCAAAGTGTTATCCATAATTTGTTATGATTCACACCATCAAATGCCTTTGCATAGTCAATAAAACATAGATAGACATATTTCTGATATTCTCTGTTTTCAGCTAATATCCACCTGACATCAGCAATAATGTTCCTGGTTCCCCACCCTCTTCTGAATCCTGCTTGATTTTCTGGCAATTCCCTGTCTATATATTGCAGCAGTTAAAAACTGCCCAAGAGCTGAGATGCTGTTCCATTCCCAAGTTTTAATGGATTAATTAGTTTACTGTACTGGGAGGGGCTGGCGGGTTATACCCAGGTCCTTGAACATGCTGGGCAAGTGCTCTACCACTCAGCTGCATCCCTAGCCCCCTTTTTATTTTTTATTTTGAGACAGACTCTTGCTAATTTGTGCAGGCTGCCCCAGGGCACTAACTTATCATCCCCCTGTTTCAGCCTCTTAAGTCACTGAAATTATAGCCATGTGTCACAGTTTCTGACTCATTCACAAAATTTGAACTTCTTACAAATTAATTGTGGGCCAGTCTTTTAATTACCATGCCTGACTGGAATATCATGGCCACTAGCACCCTTTCATTGCTTTGCAGAGAGTTCTGCTGAACTCTGGCATTGAAATCCTTATCCTTTGCTGGAAGAAAGCTCCAAGATCTGCATCTTGTTGTGTTTTTAAGCCTAATGAGACATCAATTCTCATTGAAATGTTTAACACAACTTCCTTCAATATTTACCACAAAGCTGTATGTATATCCAAGTCATCACAAGATTTGTGAATAGGCACAGAAAGCAAACGTTCATGTTTATGTAATAAGTTTAGTCTACATTTTAGTTTTTTCTTACTGTCAAACATATCGTTAGGATTCTAATGTGATGCATGGGGAAGAATCTCTTCACGCTCCCCAATTGTTTGTCCTCTGGAGTTTCCTGACCAGATGGGGTCCAAGACTATTTTGAAAGAGAGCCAAGAATCCAGTGCTTATAATAACCCCATTGAAGTGACCAGAAAAGAAAAACAAAACAGCTCTGGATCATAGAGAGTCAAGTACAAATGGAAAGAAAATTGAGAAATTGTGTTAAATTAATTTTGGACATTTCCATTGGGTATTTCATCCTAGTATTTTGGAGCTTCTGATTACTGCAGCCCTATGTACAGAGATGTGACATTGAAGATGTGACATTGAAAATATGATATTGAAGATGTGATGTTGAGGATATGATATTGAAGATGTCACATTGAAGATGGAGGTGTGCCTGACACATGCCATGGTGTTTTCAGATGCATCATATGCTCGTGAAAGCTGGACATTGAACAAGGGAGACAGGAAAAAATTGATGCTTTTGAATTATGGTGCTGGAGACATCTATTGGATATACCATGGACTGCCAAAAGAACCAACAGACCTGTCCTAGAAGAAGTGCAAGCAGAGTGCTCCTTGGAAGCAATGATGGCTAGACTGCATCTTATATATTTTGGACATGTAGTCAGGATAGACCAATCCCTGGAGGACATCATGTTTGGGAGAGTGGCAGGTCAGTGAAAAGAAGGAAAACCCTCCACAAGATTGATTGACACAGTGTCTGCTTAAACATAAATAAGATCTGTGCTGACACAAAATTGGGGGGTGTTTTCATCTGCTGTACATAGGGTCCCTATGAGTCAGACTCTATTCGATGGCACCCAACAACAACAACATGTACAGAGTGTGCCAAAAGACGTATACACATCCTGGGATGGCAATTTTCCATTTTACTGTTTAAGAATGTGTCATAGGCTTGTTTTGATGTGATAATAGAAATATAATCCAGGACATCATACTACCCATTGTTACCATAATTCAATTCAATGTTGGAAAGCAATACATAGATAACATCTCCTAAAATATGTATACATATTTGTTATCCTTAGTATATATTATATATATCATTAAAAATAAGTGATTTCTTCCCTTTCCATTTACTCCATAATAGACACTTTCCTTCCTTCATGTGGAACTAGAGATGCAGTCAAAGGCAAGTCTAAGTATTTGAGTGCTAAATGCATATAAGAATATTTCATAGTGTAGACCCTTGGATCAGCTCAGCATGCAAATTCTTGGCTTCCCCCCAGGCTTCCTATATCAGAAACTCTGGAGATGGGATCCAGGAAGCTGGGTTTTTACAGGTTTTCTGGGTGATTCTGGTGGAACCCTTAAGTGTAAGAGCCACTGGCATAGAACATTCGGGATGGAATCTTTTCACTTTATAGTTGAGAATTCCACAGAGGGACAACAGAAACCTTGAAGGATTCTGACAGACTAAGCACTGCTGATTGAATTAAACAGATAGGGCAGTTGTAATTGAAGACTGAGAAGCTCTGCCTGGGTCCCCTCTTCTATCTGACCTTCTTGGTTTAGGGATTTCAGAAAACCAAAGGTCACCAGGAGACTTAACACGCCTGCAGAGCTCAGACAGCACTGTGCATGGCCTCGGGTGATGGTGTGACTAAGCCCCCAGTGCTGAGAAGCCTTAGCTCCCAAGGCTGCCAGTAGGTCTTATTTGGGGTGTCTAGTCCTCTCCTGTGTCCTTGCACATGCTGGCCTTCTGTCTTGAACCTTTTTCTCCATTTGCCCATCTGAAAATTTTTACTTGTCCTCCGAGTCTCAACTCCCACATCATCTGCTCTGCAACTCTTCACCCGGGTGAAGAGAGATCCTCTCCCTCCATGTTCCTCTGTGCCTTTTATAGACTTTTATGTTATTTTGCTCATCCCACAATACTGAAATTTGTCCACCTCTCTCCACCTACACCCCAACTCCTCTGTGGAAAAGCATGCAGTGAAAAAAAAAATATGTGCTTGACATATTGTCTAGCAAACAGTAACCGTAGAGTAAAAACTTTTTGAGAGTATTGCAGCACTTTATTCCTCTATGAGTTATTATGATTTTGCTGCACAATTGAGAGTAAGTTGCTGATACTAAGGCCCTTTGTCCCCTCAGTGTGTCTTTCTATTTTATTTTGTTTTTTGTTTTTTTGAGATAAAGTCTCGCTGTGTAGCCCAGGCTATCCTTGAACTGCAAATGTAGACCAGGCTGGCCCTGAATGCACATGGATCTTCCTGCCTCAGCCCCCCAAGTGCTGGGATTACAGGCCACCACACCTGGTTTCAGCGTGTATTTCTTAATAAGAAGGATATTCTCTTCCATGACTACAACATGGTGATTAAAGTCAGGAAATTTAATGTTGATATAGAATTATTATATAATACTCAATCCATGTTAAAATTTTATCTATTTTATCTATTTATCTGTCTCACCTTATTGTCCTTCATAGCATTTTTTCTCCGATTCAAGGTCATGAATTGCCTTTGTCTCATTGGTTTAGCCTCCTTTAGTCTGAATCATTTCCTTCGCATCTTTATCATTCATGACATTAATATTTTTGAGGAGCACAGTCCAGTTGCTTATAGACCGCCCTCAAATTGTGGTTTATGTGAATGTTTCCTCATTATTAGGTTTAAGTCATAGATTTCAGGAAGGAATAAATGAGCTGTTGAATTTTCTCATGCTTAACACCAAGAGGTTCATGATAATCCTTTAGCCCACTCTTATTGATGTTCACTTTGATCATTTGGTTAATTTGTGTCCACCAAGTTTCTCCATTGTAAAAGCATTTTTTTTGCCTTTTGTAACTTGTAAATAATTTTTCAGGAGATATTTTGAGACTGTATTGATATCTTCTTCTTCAACAAACTTTTACTATATGGTTTTAGCACACTTCATGATTCTTCCTGATTCAATTGTTACTATGGTGGGTTGTTGTTAGGTGCCATCGAGTTGAGTCTGACTCATAGAGACCCTATGTATGGCAGATCGAAACACTTGCCGATTCTGTGCCAGGCAAACTATCTTATTTATGTTTAAGCCCATTGTTGTAGACACTGTATCAATCCATCTGGTGGAGGGTTTTCCTCTTTTGCGTTGACCTGCCACTCTCCCAAACATGATGTCCTTCTCCAGGGATTGATCTCTCCTGACTACATGTCTGAAATATGTAAGACGCAGTCTGGTCATTCTTGCTTCCAAGGAGCACTCTGGTTGCACTTCTTCTAGGACAGATTTGTTGGTTCTTTTGGCAGTCCATGGTATATTCAATAGACTTCTCCAGCACCATAATTCAAAACCATCAATTCTTTTTCTGTCTCCCTTGTTCAATGTCCAGCTTTCACAACCATATGATGCGACTGAAAATACCATGGCATGAGTCAGACGCACCTTCGTCTTCAATGTGACATCTTTGCTTTTCAATACTCTAAAGAGATCTTTTGCCACAGCTTTTCCTAGAGCAATGCATCTTTTGATTTCTTGATTGATGCTTCCATGGGTGGTGATTATAGAGACAAGCAAAGCAAAATCTTGGACAACCTCAATCTTTTCTCTATTTATTGTGAAGTTGCGTGCTGACCCAGTCATAAGGATTTTTGTTTTGTTGATGTTTAGTTGTAACCCATATTGAAGGCTATGATCTTTGATCTTCATCAGTAAATGTTTTAAATCTTCTTCACTTTCAGCAAGCAGAATTGTGTCATCTGCATAACACAGGTTGTTAATGAGGCTTCCTCCAATCCTGATGTTGCATTCTTCCTCATAAAGTCCAGCTTCTCGGATTATTTGCTCAGCGTATAAATTGAAGAGACATGGTGAAAGCATACATCCCTGATGCACCTTTCTCAACTTTAAACCACTCAGTGTTTCCTTATTCTATTCGAACAACTGCCTCCTGGTTCATGTACAGATTTCTCATGAGCACAATTAGGTGTTCTGGTACTCCCATTTTCTGAAGTGTTATCCATAATTTGTTATGATCCACACAATCAAATGCTTTTGCATAGTCAATGAAACATAGATAGACATCTTTCTGATATTCTCTGCTTTCAGCTAATATCCACCTGACATCAGCAATGATGTCCCTGGTTCTCCGCCCTTTTCTGAATCCCGCTTGATTTTCCAGTAATTCCCTGTCTATATACTGCTGCAGTCGATTCTGAATGATCTTTAGTAGAATTTTGCTGGTGTGTGATATTAATGATATTGTCTGATAGTTTGCACATTCAGTTGGATCCCCTTTTTTGGGAATAGGCACAAATATGGATCTCTTCCAGTCAGTTGGCCAGGTAGCTGTTTTCCAAACCTTTTGGCACAAACATGTTAACACCTCCAGTGCTGCATCTGTTTGTTGAAACATCTCTATTGGTATCCCATCAATTTCTGGAGCCTTGTGTTTCGCCAGTTCTTTCAAGGCAGCTTCCACTTTGTCCTTCAACACCATTGGTTCCTCTTCATATGCAACCTCTTGGAATGGTTGGACATCTACCAATTCTTTCTTGTATAATGACTCTGTGTATTCTTCCCATCTTCTTTTGATATTTCCTGCATCATTTAATATTTTCCCTGTAGAATCTTTCACTATTGCCACTAGAGGCTTGAATTTTTTCTTCACTTCCTTAAGCTTGAGAAACACAGACTGCGTTCTTCCCTTTTGATTTTCTGCCTCCAGCTCCTTGATCATGTCATTATAATATTTGTTTTTGTCTTCTTGAGCTGCCTTCTGAAATCTTCTGTTTAGTTCCTTAACTTCATCATGTCTTCCTTTTGGTTTAGCTGCTCGACGTTTGAGGGCAAGGTCCAGTGTCTCTTTTGACATGTAATTTGGTCTTTTCTTTTTTTCTTGTCTTTTTAAGAACTTTTTGCTTCCTTCTCGAATGATATCTTTTATGTCATGCCACAACTCTTCTGGTGTTCTGTCATTTGTGTCTAATGCATTAAACCTATTTTTGAGGTGGTCTTTGAACTCAGGTGGGATATACTCAAGGTCATACTGTGGCTCTCGTATACTTGTTCTAATTTTCTTCAGCTTCAGTTTGAACTTGCATATGAGAAGTTGATAGTCTGATCCATAGTCAGCACCTGGTCTTGTTTTGACATTTTGTACAGAGCTTTTCCATCGTCTCTTTCCACATATGTAGTCAGTTTGATTCCTGTATGTTCCATCTGGTGAAGTCCATGTGTATAGTCTCCGTTTATGATGTTGAAAAAATGTAATTGTAACGAAAAGGTCATTGGTCTGACAAAATTCTATCATGCGATCTCCAGCTTTGTTTCTGTCACCAAGACCATATTTTCCAACTACTGAGCCTTCTTGTTTGTTTCTAACCTTTGCATTCCAGTCACCAGTGATTATCAGTATGTCTTGATTGCATGTTTGATCTATTTCAGATTGCAGAAGCTGATAGAAGTCTTCCCTTTCTTCATTTGTGGCCTTAGTGGTGGGTGCATCAATTTGAATAATAGTCATATTAACTGGCCTTCCTTGTAGGCATAAGGATATTATTCTATCACTGACAACATTGTATTTCAGGACAGATCTTGAAATGTCTTTTTTGATGATGAATGCAACCCCATTTCTCTTTAGTTTATCATTCCCAGCATAGTAGACCATATGATTGTCTGACTCAAAATGGCCTATGCCAGTCCACTGTAGCTCACTGATGCCTAGAATGTCAATGTTTATGCGTTCCATTTCTCTTTTAACGATTTCTAATTTTTCTAGATTCATACTACGTACATTCCATGTTCCAATTATTAATGGATGTTTACAGTTGTTTCTCCTTATTTTGAGTCGTGCCACATCAGCAAGTTGAGCACCCTGGGGCTTTACTCCATTTCCGTTATCACGGTAAACGCCACTTGGAGGAGGCAACTCTTCCCCAGTAGTCTTTTGAGTGCCTTCCAACCTGGGGGTCTCATTTTCCGGCACTATATCTGACAGTGTTTCTTTGCTATTCATAGGGTTTTCAATGGCTCGTTGTTTCTGGTGTGGTTCACCAGGTCCTACTCCCTAGTCTGTCTTAGTCTGGAAGCTCAGCTGAAAACCTGTCCACCATGGGTAACCTTGCTCATATCTGAGGTACCAGTGGCAGAGCTCTCAGCCTCATCGCAATACACAAGCCCCCACAGTGTGGCAAACTGACAGACATGTGGGGGACTATGGTGAGTACAAAGTAATTTTTGGTACTAGGGACTTCAACCCAGGGCCTTGTGCTCCATCATTGAGCTGCACTCTTGGTCCTTTTTTATTTTTTATCTTGAGACACAGTTTTGCTAAGTTATACAGGCTGCCTTTGGCCTTCAACCTGCTATCCACCTGCCTCGGCCTCTCAAGTCTCTGAGATTCCATCATGGTACCTGGCTCAAAGTAATTTTTTAATTGAGTAAATTTTTGTTGTGGTACTTAGGATTTGAACCCAGGGCCTCAGACATACTTTGCAAGTGCTCTACCACTGGACTGAACCCCTAGCCCACTTTTTATTTTCTATGTTGAGACAGAGTCTTGATAAGTTACTCAGACTGCCTCTGGCCTCGAACTCATGATCCTCCTGCCTCTACCTTCCCAGTTGCTGGGATTATAGGAGTGAGAAATTGTACCTGGCTTAAATAAATGAATCTTAAAATTAGATTGTTCCAGTGAGTGAACTATTTGAGCAATATACTTTGAGAGAAGTCTATTTCTATCTCAAAACTCATTACCATAAAGAATCAGTATTCTATACTGTCCTTACCTAATCACATCTCATTTAATGGCTTTATTTCTTGCCTCAGTGGTGAACTCTGCACCCTCAAATGCTAAGCCGCTAGAGTAACTGAAACAAAACGTGAAATAGTATATTTAATGAACAGATATTTAATTCTTCATTGATGTAATACATGTGTACATAGCTCTAAAATGTTTATAAACTTTTGACTTTCCCATTAGCTTTCCATAAATACCTCTAGTGTTTTATTTACAATTAGCTGAAAATGATTCTCATTTTTCATGATTAATTGCATTAATTGTAAAAAGGAGGGGCTAGGGTTTCTCTCAGTTGGTTGAGCACTGCTCTGCACTTTCTGAGGACCTGGGTTGGATCTTGAGCCTTGCAAAAATGGGAGGACGTGGCAGTTCACTCTGAAGCAATCCCTAAAAATAATCAGCCTTACAAGAGGGTAAGGGGGAACTTATCTGTGTAATGTACAATGAAACACATATATGGAAATGTCACAATGAAATGCATGTCAGAATGAAACACAGTAAGTTGTACATTAAAAAATTCCAATTAAAAGTGACCAAAAAAAACAAAAACAAAAACAAAAACAAAAACAAAAACCACATCAGCCATTGAAAACCCTATGAAGGTCACTATGAGTCAGACAAGACTTGATGGCATGTAACAACAAACAACAAATGGGATATGAAAACATAGGTACCTTCCTTGAAGGTTTTATTTTCGATACAACTTTATTAAATAAAGAATTTAAAAAATCAGGGCTGGAGGTTTAGCTCAGTGCTAGAGTGCTTGCCTGGCAGGTATGAAGCCCAGGATTCGATCCCTAGTACCAAAAAGACAGAAAACAAAAGACAAACAACAACAAAAAAGGATTTAAGAAATCAAAGTGATATATATATATATATATATATATGTTTTGCAACAACAATAAGCATGCTGATGATGCTTTCACCTGAGGGGTGAAGTGGCCTGCTCAAGAAATGGCTAATGTGAAACCAAAATCAAGGCTTTCTTTGAAGTTAAGGCTTCTCTGGATTTTTTGGGGAACGGTACTAATAATAAGCCTGTGGCTGTAGCACTGTGGTCTCCAATCCTGTCAGATCTCAGAAGCTAAGCAGGGTCAGGCCTGGTTAGTTCTTGGATGGGATAACACCTGGGAATACCAGGTGCTGTAGGCTTGGGAGAAGGATCTGGCAACCCACTCCCAAAAACCAATCAGCATTGAAAACTCTATGAATAGCAGAGATGCACTGACAATAGTGTTTCGCCTGTTGTATGCAGGGTTGTTATGAGTCGGATACCGACTTGATGGCACCTAACAACAACAAGGCCAGGAAAGATGTAAGGAGGAGCCTGAATTAAGATTATCAAGTGGCTCCTCTTGGAACCTAGGGAACATTCCATCCTCTTATATCTGAGAGCCAGAACAGTGATCTGGCTGTTCATCATACCCTCCAGAACCAGGCACGTGTGTCATGTAAGGGAGGCACCAGGATGAGACCTACCTCTTGTGCTTCTGGAGGAACCATGCTGTGCAGAGGTGGCACTAACAATAGGTTTTAAGAGAAGCCATCATTTATTTATCACGTCATAGTCCTTTGGCAAGTGTCTTCACTTCTCTCATTTCACGTTGCAGCAGTCAGGAGTTCTGGAAACATTATTCCCTCTTTTCTTCTTCTTTTAAAAAATGAGCTCTTACTCTTATCTGCCCACATTCATGAGGGAGAAAGTCCCCACGCCCCACGTGTGTGTCTGTGTAGTGCGTCAGGGAAGGGTGAGAAGATCAAGGGATTTGATGGTAGGGAGGCCTGGGTCCAGCTTCTCAAAACTTCAAGTCCCTCCTGATGTGTGAAAGTTAAATGAAGTGATACATACCTTGGGAAAATCACATGGAAAATTTCCAATAAAAGTATATTCTCCTCTACCATTCAACCTTTCTTGTTTGACAGTGAATGCCTTAAAGGGGAAGTACTGAGCTGCTCTTTTAATTTGATTCTTAGGTTTCCTCTTAGGTTTTTTTTTTTTTTTCTTTCTTTTAAGCAGGAGATGTTTTTTAAAAGTGATGTTGGTTTTCTTTGTGATTTGAGGGCTTGACAGGACTTCCAGGACCACCTAGAAGGTGTGGAGAGCCTGGGTTGGAGGGGACCCTGTGAGTAACAGCTGGGGGATTTCTTCTGCTTTAGTTCCAGAGACTTAAGCAGTGTTTACTTGTGATAGAAGGGCAAAGAGCAATTTCCTGCTCATTAATGAAGCATCTGTTCAGCCTCTCTTTACTACATTCCCCCTCACCAAAAAAAGAAAAAAAAAAAAAAAGAGAGTAAACCCATCTTATAGAAAATCTTGGTGCATAAGGAGGTCAGGATTTTAATTGCATTGGGTGTCTGGGGTTGCTGAGCAGGTCTGGACAATGAAAGAGTCCACTTTGGTTGTGCTTTTCTTTTTTCTTCTATGTCTCCTCCTCCTTCTTTTTCTTCCTCATCGTTCTTCCTGAAATTTCATTTCCTTGTTTGGCTGTTCATTTGAGGTAAGCAATGTTTTCTCTGGGGGATCCTGGAATTGATAGTTACAGCTAAGGTCCTGCAGGAGTAAAAGACGGCATGGGCATCAGGTCAGATGGTCTCTGTTTGGCTTGGGGGGACCGGGACATGTAGGAACAGATGATAGCTGGCGCAGAAAACTTTGGCGTTCTGGTTGGATCAGTGTGGGAAACCAGAAAGCAAGTCTATGGGACTCCATTATCTACGGAGCCAGGAGCCCTGACTGCTGATCTCTACTTACATCTTTTTCTCACAGGTTTTTTTCCCTGTACAAATTCTCTCTCCCACAACACTAGTAACACTTTGCAGGTTACTACACCTCTTTTGCTCTTGGTTTCTTCATTACCAAAGTGAAAGTATCAGGCTCAGTGATTTCGAGAATCTCTCCAGTTTTAGAGGTCCTCAATTTTGTAATTATGTGTTGATTTTTTTTTTTTTCAGTACTGGGGGTTGAACCCAGGGCCTCGCTCCTGCATCTTCTGCAAGTGCTGGACCACTGAGCTGCACCCCCGGCCCAATTTTTACTTTTAGAGACAGGGTCTCGCTAAATTACAAAGACTACCTCTGGTCTCGAACTTGCGATCCTCCCATGTCCGCCTCCTGAGCCACCGGGCTGACAGGCGTGTGCCACCATCCCCAGCTTGATTTTTTAAATAAAAAAAAAAACACAAAACATTGTTTTTGAGACAAGGTCTCACTATGTAGCCCAGGCTGGCCTAAAACTAGCAATCCTCCTGCTTCCTGAACGCTGGGATAACAGCTGTGGGCCACCCTCCACCCCTGCTGACATATTGCTTTAAGAGCCTCATGGTCATTACCCTGCCGGCCTGCTATCCCTCAGAGCAGTGCAAATTGACAGGAATTGACTACTAGCCAGGCTTTAAGATGAGATCTCTGTGTAGTTCTGAAGGCTAAAAGCATCATAAGAGAAGACATCTCAGAAGGATGAAGACTTGTTAACTTGACGGATGCTAATTTCTTGGAAGCCATTTGTAGATTTTTATGTCCCAGACATTAAAATGCATGATTCTGAAAAATGACTAGAATAATCCATCACATCTCATCACTCCTAATTTCCAGGAATGAGGTCTGCATAGCAGTGTTTGTAACCTGTATTTTCTTCAAACTTCAATTTTGTATCCGTTGACGGCTGGATATCGGGCATTAGCTTTCTTCCCTACATTGTGGCTGATTAGCACCCATGGATGTATGTCCAGTCCTGAGTTAGATTCAGCTTGTAACAAGTCATTATTATGTGGCTATGTGAGCAAACCTGCAGGGTGTGCTGGAAGAATACCTCATCCTGTGTTTTTTGCAGTTGTTTTGGACAAACCCCATCAAGAATGTCCTTGGTGAGTTGAGATCAGAGACCCTGGTGCGTGGCCAATTGACTGGCTCCAGGATTGAGTTAAGCAGACAGCGGAGAAGCAACCCTCACACATCTGCGGCCAGTTTCCTTGGCTGTGAAATGAGAAGAGTAGAGAAACCATCAGGGTCCATGAGTTAGTGGTGGTCATGAGACCAAAGGTCATGAACTGTGTACGAACTGTGCATGAACTGCACGTGATCCACGGTTTGCTCAAGATTGGCTGCTGGGAAGGAACCCAGGCCTCTAGACAAACTGTCCTGGGCTGTTTTCATCACTATAGCCACTGTGAGAGCCTGTCACAGCGTTCAAAGGTCTCCATCCCTCAAACCGGCTGAGGGTTAGCCTTGAACACCAGATCCCTGAATTGCACAAACAGGAATGGTAACCCTCTGAGGCAGGGCCACGTACAATTGAATTCGTGTACCCTTGGGTTCTACTCTCATGCCAGACCCAAAAAATGGTGCTAACTAAATATCCATGGAATAGACTTGGGTAACAGAAGTTACGCCTGCCGGTTACCTAAGCCTGCAGGCTCTGGGTGCTGCCTTTGCTTGGGAGCTATTGGAAGATTGACCTCTAGGGGGCAGTCTTTCCTTGCTATTACTTCTGCTATGACTGGAAGAGTTGGTTCAAGTTTGCAATTTGGATGGGGAAGTTTCCCTGATGGAGCAGTCTTTCCAATCAAGCAGAGAAGTTTTATTACACACCTAGTACAGTGTGGTATCAGGCTGAGGGTTAGCTCAGTTGATAGAGTGCTGCTCTATGCTCTCTGAGGCCCTAGGTTCTATCTCCAGCACTGCAAAAAACAGAAAAGAACCTGGCAGCCCACTCTGGATACAGTCCTGAAAGAATTTGCCATTGAAAACCCTATGAGTAAAGGAGGAGAGGAAAATCTCAATGTAAATGATGAAACCTCATAAGTACATGGGAAACATAGGGGAACATAACCCAAATGTGCATGAGTTTTACTACATATTAGTCAAAAGTTTCCATAAACCTCATAAGTTGATAACAGTGTAACCAAAAGTGATGCAATAGCTGCATTATGGAAAAAGCAAATGCTGTATTACTCTGTACCTCACCAACATTTTCCAATAAAGGGGAAAGAAAAAGAAAAAAAAAAAAAAAAAAAAAAAAAAAAAAAAAAAAAAAAAAAAAAAAAAAAAAAAAAAAGAAAACCCTATGAACGGCAGAGAAAACCGTATGAATGGCAGAGAGAAGTACTGACATAGTGCCAAACATGGCACTGTGTTGGGGAGTGTTTTGTTCTGTTGTACATCAGGTCTTTGTGAGTCAGACCCAACTCTGTGGCACCTAACAACAACAACAGTACAGTATGGTGGAAGGAGTGGAACATCCACCATGCCAGTTGGAATGAAAACCAATACAACCTTTGGGAAGGCAATAGGCAAACACATCAATTAAGACTGCCATTTTTTGTTTTAAATATATATATATATATATATATATATATATATATATATATATGTATATGTATATATACATATATATATTTAAATAAACAAGTGATAGAAGGCTTGATTAGTCCTGTTTCACTAATAAATGCATTTGATAACTCAAGTTCAGGTGATTCCAGGCTTGGCACACCATTTCAGTGGTAGCTTTGGACTCCGTGATGTTGTCATGGACGTCAGCCCTTCCTTCCACATGGCCTCCTGGGGATCCCGAGACTTGGCGGCTTTGAGCGTTTTGTCTTCACCTTTATATAAAATGCCAGAAGGGAAGGGGCTTCCTTTCACCAGGGTGCTCACAGAAATGTTCTCTTTATAACTCAGTAGCCCAAACCGAGTCATGTGCCCCACCTGCCCTCACCCCATTTCAGGAGATCCAGAGAAAGCAAGTCTCTGACAAAAGGAAGTGGGATCACATAGTTGGCTTAGATCTGTGCAATTCATCCCTGGAGCTGGGTGGGTATGTTGCTGCTCTAAACAAAACTGAGGTTTATGTAGCAAAGAGGAAAGAGGCAGGGCTGTTGTGAAAGCCAGCACTGTGGCCGCCATCCCTTAGGATTCAGCCTTTCTAGTCCTAGAAATTTACATAGAGGCTAACCATGGACCAGCACAAAGAGTTAGCTCCGAAGATGGCCATTGCAGTGCTCTTATTTTACTATTTTAGGTAAAAAAATTGAAAATACTCAAATGTCTAATAATAAGAGATTGCTTATATGCATGATGATACGTCTACACAGTGGAATATTATTAGGCTATGAAATGTAATGTAGTGCCAGGTGAGGCTGCATCTGACTGTGATCCCAGCTACTCAGGAGGCTGAGGTGGGAGGGTTGCAAGTTCAGGGCCGCCCTGGTCAACTTAGAGACACTCTGTCTCAAAAAAAAAAAAAAAAGTCTGGTGATGTAGCTCATTGATAGAGCACTTGCCTAGCATATTTGAGGCCCTGATTCAATCTACAGTATCCACCCCCCCCAAAAAAGAAATATAACATAGAAGACTTTTTTGAGATGGAAAACATTCAAAATATAATATTAAGTGAAAAAAATAGGTTTACTAAAGAATATATTTAACATGAGTCTAGATTTGTAGAGCCTGCAGCCGTAGCACTGTGCCATCAAATCTCAGAAGCTAAGCTGGGTAGGGCCTGGTTAGTACTCGGATGGGAGACCACCTAGGAATGCTGATACTATAGGCTTGGGAGAAGGACCTGGCAACCCACTCCCAAAAGTCAATCCACCATTGAAAATCCTATGAATAGCAGAGAAGCACTGATAAAGTGTTTCACCTGTTGTACATAGTTGCTATGAGTCGGATACTGACTTGATGGCACCTAACAACAACAACAGATTTGTAGAAAACATCTTTATCTATGTCACCAGAAATTATGCATTTTCACCTTAACTTTACTCTCAGATTTGTTGAAAGAGTCCATGATGAACTTGTATTGTTTTAACCTAACTTGTAATTTTGAAAAGTTTTGACTGTACAGAAAAAAATTCCAGTTGCAAGAATGAGCACAACTGTAACCACATTTGCTTTACATGTCTCCATCCATATGTACGTGTGTGTGTTTTATGGAGTCACTTGAGGATTAATTAAAAGCATTAGGGCACTTTGCCTCTATATTTTCAACAAGTATATTAAAAAAAAGATATTATTCCATATTAGCACAACATAATCTTCACATTGAAGAAACTTAATATTTATTCAGTATTATTTTCTAGTGAATACACAATCCATATTCAAATTTCTCCACTTGTCAGTGAGTTTGAGCTACTATAACAGAATACTGTAGGCCATGTGACTTCAACAACATTTATTTCTCACAGTTCTGGAAGTTGGGAAGTACAAGATTCAAGACTCAAAGACTTGGTGTCTGGTGGGGACCTGCTTCCTTGGCTGGAATCCCACATGGCAGGAAGTGAGCTACAGCATGTCTTCAGGCCTATTTTATTAATGCGCTAATCCCATTGATGAGGGCTCCACCCTTATGACCTGCATCAACTCCCAAAGGCCCCACTTCCTTATACCTTCACATTGGGAATTAAGATTGCAACATGAAGGGTTTTATTTGGAGGGGGCGGAGACACAAATATTCAGTTCATAACACCCCAGTGATGTTTTTGTGTTGTCTCAAGATCAAATCAAGGACGAAGCAGTGCATTTAGTTGTCTTGCCTCTTTAGTATCCTTTAATCACAACAGTTGGCCAGTTGTTTGTTTGTTTATATGATACTGACATTCCAGACCACTTATTTTGCTAAATGACCCTCAATTAGGATCTGTCTGTTTCTTCATAATTAGAGCCAGGCTTAACATTTTTGGCAGGCGATTCAGTAATGCTATGCATTTTTCAGTGACTAGGAAGGACACTATGCCAGTTTTTGTGATTGCTGACATTAACTTTTTTTTCCATCCTAGGATATTGAACCCAGGGCCTCACATATGCTTTTTGCAAGTGCTCTATCACTAAGCCATACCCCCAGCTCATTTTTTACTTTGTATTTTGATACAGGGTCTTGCTAAGTTATGCAGGCTGCCTCTAGCCTTGTACTTTTGATCCTCCTGCCTCTACCTCTGGAATCACTGGGATTAAAGGCATGCTTCACTGTGCCTGGTTCACTAACATTAAGTTTGATCACTTAAGATTATGTTTACCTCATGAGTACATGGGAAAAATAGGGGAACATAATCCAAGTATGCATAGGAGTTTTACTACACATTAGTCAAAAGATTCCATAAACCTCATAGGTTGATAAAAGTGTAACCAAAAGTGTGTAATAGTTGCACAAGGGAAAAAGCCAATGCTGTATTACTCTGTAGCCCCCCAACATTTACCAATTAAGGGAAAAAAGATTATGTTTTCTAGATTTCTCCATCATGAACATACGTTTTCTACTTTTTAACCATGAATAATCCTGCAGCCATACCACTGTGGTGTCAGATCCCATCAGATTTTGGAAGCTAAGCAGGGTCAGGCCTGGTTAGTACTTGGATGAGAGACCACCTGGGAACACCAGGTGCTGTAGGCTTGGGAGAAGAACTCAGCAACCCACTCCCAAAAAAACAATCAGCCATAGAAAACCCTATGAATAGAGAAGCACTAATAGTACTGTTTTGTCTGTTGTACATAGGGTTGCTATGAGTCGGACACTGATTTGACATCACCTAACAACAACAACAACAATGAATAAATAATATGAGGAATGATACTCTAAAACTATAAATTTCCTATTTCCCAACCAACTTTTACCCAATGGTTCCAACATCTGCCCAAATACTTACTATGCTGGTTGTAAAATGCTGTTTACTACCAAAGTGAGAAAGTGATAAATCCCTGAAGGAGGAATCCTTATTAACTCCAGGCCTGTTGTGAAAGGGTTTTCTCTCACATACAACCTACTAGAATAAAAGTCCATAAAGTGACATTTACTACAGACATTAGGGAATACAGAAAAAAATGTAGAGGAAAAAATTAATATTTCTAGTAGCCAAGGACTTTCTTAAAATATGATGATGGTTACTCTTCCAGAGAAAGTCAGATAAGGGCCCTATAGGCTTACTTAAAAATGTTGTAGTGCATTTTTTAAAATGAGGAATGTAACATTAAAAAAAATGAGGAATGAACATTTTTCCTTTTCTATGACATAATTTAGCCTACCTTAAGAGAACATCATAGCAAAACTCTTTTATACTTCACTAACTTAAAAAAAGTCAGATAGATTCATTTATTTGTGCTGATCTTAAAGAAAAAAATTGAATAAAAACCAAAAATGTCTGACAGAGTTATAGAATGCTCCTACTTCAGTTTCCAAAAAGATATCTTTTTGTGTGCACAGAAGAATTTTGGAATTTCTTATTTTTTATTTTTATTTTTTGTGGTAGTGGGGTTTGAACTCAGGGCCTTGTGCTTGCATGCTTTGTAAACGCTGTACCACTGACCTGTACCTCCAGCCATTTTTTTTTTTTTTAATTTTTGAGACAGGGTTTTGCTAAATTATGCTGACTGCCTCTGGTCTCGAACTTTTGATCCTCCTGCCTCTGCTTCCCGAGTTGCTGGGATTACAGGTATGCGCCACTGTGCCCGGCTAAATTTTGGAATTTTTAAGACAAATCAGTTCGTAGTGACTATATGACAAGAATGTACTTAAGAAGACTTGCTTTTTAAATTGTGTACTCTTTCATTTTCATGCTGTGTGCATTTTTATCATGACATATTTAACTTTTTCAGTACTGCAATATTTTAAAATAAACATTGGAATTCTAAAGAATAAAATGACTAGAAGTCAGCTGTCTTACAAATGCAATTCAGAATGAAAGAGCTGCACAGATAAATCCTACACCAAAAAAATATGAAGGTACTAAGTAGACAAGTGAACAGTTAATCTTTCTGATGTTTTTCTGCATAATGCTACAATGTGAATTTGGAAATTCTTGCATTCGTATATTTTGGCACATGTGGTCTTAAACCAACATAAGTACTTTTTTAAATATAAAAAAT
This sequence comes from Pedetes capensis, assembly GCA_007922755.1. NCBI lineage: Eukaryota > Metazoa > Chordata > Mammalia > Rodentia > Pedetidae > Pedetes > Pedetes capensis. Next base: position 16,088 of record VMDO01014487.1, on the reverse strand, counting down.
ATATACCACAAAATATTTAATAGTTTCCAATACTGTTGTTGTTAGGTGCTGTTGAGTTGGGTCCAATTCATAGGGAGCTGATGTACAAGAGAATTAAAATACTCTCCGACACTGTGCCATGCCCGGCACCGTGCCAGTGCTTCTCTGCTATTCACAGGGGTTTCAGTAACTGATTGTTTTGGGGTTATTTTAAAAGTGGATTGCCAGGTCCTTCTCCCATTTTTGTGATGCTGGGGATTGAATCTGGGGCCTCAGAAAGTGCAGCTCAGCACTCTACCAACTGAACTAAACTCCAGCCCCAAATACTCCCCAAAAGACGTAACAAATGCTGTCACAAACACAAGCATTCATAAGCCCACCACAGACTTTAAGTAAAACTATCAGTGTAAACAACCTACTCAAATATTCTCATCAGATGCACACTCTGTCTTGAATTTTTCCCCTTTTTTCTTTGTGTTTGTATTGTGTGTACATACCTTATAAAGCTTTGATACATATTTTTAAATTGATGCAGAATATTTCAATATGAATTTCTATTATAATTTGATTAATGCCTCCCTCATATTCTGTGATATTTGAATTGTTTCAGGATTTCATCCATTATAAGTAACAGATTTTGTTGTTGTTGTTAGGTGCTGTAGAGTCGGTATCCAACTCATAGCGACCCTCATAGGGTTTTCAATGGCAGACTGTTTCGGGATTGCCTTGGGAGTGATGGAATGAATAAATTTTCACATTTTTGTTTCTGTGTTTCACCTTCTTTCCCCACTATGTACTTCTATTGAATTAACATGTTAACGTCGCTTGATAATTTTCTGAACTATCCCTATGTGGGATCCCAGGAGGGATCTCCCGAAAGATGAGCTCATCCATTCTCTGGATGCTACTCATGTTCCCACTTCTGACTTTATGGGAGTGAGAACACTGGAGTGTTTCTTCATCTTGACTGTAAAACCTCTCCTTCCACCGTCACCTGTACCCTGAGCCCTCTGTATGCAGGGACACACATTCCCACCTTCTGTTTCTACCTGCCACTCAGGACACTAACACTGGGAGACGGGGCAGTGCCAAACTCACCAAATATTAATCACGGCTTACTGAAGAATATGTGACTGCTGCCCTCCATGGTGAACCCTGAAGAGTCATCAAAGGGACAAACTATGGGGAAAGATGGCAACACCACTGATAATTCTGCAGCATCAGAATCTAATGCCATATGCTTCTGCAGAAGTGCAGGCTAATAGGACTTCCTGAGATCATGGAAACCTTTCACATCTGTGCAGTCCAATATGGTGGCCACCAGCCACAAGGAGCTATTGAACACTTGGGATGTGGCCTGTGCTGATCAAGGAGCTCATTTTTAGCTTTTTTTCCTTTTACTTGATTCAGATCTAATCACTAGATATAGCTAACAGCTTCTTTATGGGCTGGCACAAAAATAGAGGATAAAAGAAGGACTGTGTGGCATCTAAACTAATCTTCTCTTCATCTTGTATTTTAAGGGAGTTCTACTTTTGATGGCCCTCCAGGGAAAATGGGGAATGTTGGTCCTCAGGTGGGTGTAGCTGCTGGCGGGTGCACTTCCCCTGCCTGTGTGGAAGAGGGTGGTGGGCTATGGTGAGAATCGGCTTCTTTCCTGCCCTGAGGGCTTTGCTTCCCTTTCATTCTTAGGGGTCCCGAGGAAGATGAAGTCTGCTGGGGTGGAAGGTCAGGGCTTTCTGGAGAGTTTTCTTTGTTCCACATGTATGGCCACTTTAATGGTTCTCCCTGAGGTCCCAGGGAGCGTAGGTGGAGGAGGGGGACGTCATGTGGGAGTTGCAGGAAAATTACCATGGAGGTCTTTTACGTGAAGAAGGGAAAGCTTAATTTTTTTCCCTACTATTTCATTAAGATCAGAAAGAAGCTAATGCTTTAGAGAAGGTCTTACACCTCTGATACCATGGTTTTTCTATTTAAAGAAGTGGGAGTTCAGCGGGGCACGGTGGTACATGCCTGTAATCCCAGCGGCTAGGGAGGCGGAGGCAGGAGGATGCCAAGTTTGAGACCAGAGGCAGTGTGGGTAATTTGATGAGACCCTGTCTCAAAAAGTAAACAAAATATGGGCAGGGGGTGCAGCTCAGTGGTCTAGCACTTGCAGAGCATGCAAACGTGAGGTCCTGGGTTCAACCCCCAGTACCACAAAAAAAAAAAAAAAAAAAGAAGTCAGACTTCAAGCGTGCATAAGCAATCTCACAGTGTCTAGGAGAACAAAAAAGGCTGAGCTCTTGCTATTTCCAGAGGAGAGATGGTATGGTGTGACGGGGGCTGGGGGATATCCCCGTGAGGAGTCCTATTTTATTAAGCATGTACCTGGCACCAGAAATACATTATACATTTATATGTATTATCTCACGTAAACCTTTCTACACCCTCTTCCTCTGGAACTTTTCTGGGTAAGAGAGAAAAATATTGTTAGATGCCGAGTCAGCGTCCGACTCATAGTGACCCTATATACAGCTGATGAAGCACTATTATCAGTGCTTCTCTGCTATTCATAGGGTTTTCAATGATTGATTTTTGGGAGTGAGTTGCTGAGTCTGTCTCCCAAGCCTACAGTACCTGGTGTTCCCAGGTGGTCTCCCATCCAAGTACTAACCAGGACTGACCCTGCTTAGCTTCCAAGATGTGACTCCACAGGGCTACAGCTGCAGGCAAGAGAGAAAAATAGGTTCAGCAAAGTGAAGTAATTTGTCAGAGGTCCCACGGCTAATCATTGATGGAGATAGGATTCAAATTTGATGTCTGATGCCAAAGGCCATGATGCAATTTAAAATTTTGGTACAAAATAAGTTAAGTTTACTTCCTATAGGCTTCTCTCTGCCACCCTCTGGGCCTGCTCTGCTTGTATTTTTTTCTACTATGCCCCTGATTTAACGGATGGAGAGTAAAGGAGATGGACTAAGCTCGTGATTGATTTCTTACTGCGGAGGAGGAAGGTTTAACTCTCTTACCACATCACCTCCTTCCCCATACATGTCCTCCAACCCGTCCTTGTAATACATTTATTTTCTCCACTTTCAGTTAAATCTATTCAGTGTCCACATGAAGACCCAGTTGAGTATTATTTATAGCTTTTTGATTTTTGGTTTTCTCAAATCACTATTTTCCCCGTTTGTCATGCGTTCCATGTGCCTATTGTGACAGAAAGGCGAGCCTTCAACACAGTCAGGCATCTGAGGGTTGCTTTTCTTCCACCCACACCACTTTAGCCCTTGATCTTCTCACTCTAATCCAGGCTTTTCACCCTCTGGGTTTCTGTATTGCTGTCCTGTAGGGATGGATTTTGGAAGATCATCCTGGGAACAGAGATAAGATAAATGTATGCAAACTATCATATCTCATTGGAAGCCTCTCCTTTTCATACGTTGTAATCTTGGTGAGTTCCTGTCGTGGTTTCCCCTTATTTCTAGTAAAGTTTTTATTTTTTAGTAAGAGATAAAACCAGAACTGTAAATTAGATTACATTTATTTTGAGGCTCCAGGGCGAACTGGGTTTTTCCAGCGTGGCACTGGTTTGCTAGTTGACCCAATGTTGGAACACTGGCCTTACAGACCCACTTAACGTTCTGAGGCTGTTAACTTCCTCAGCCAGACCTACTGGAGGAATATAGTCTACATAAGAGAGTTCCAAAGCACAGCATTCTTTGGGCATTGGAAAATATGGCTCATTATTGTCTACAAGGGCTGGGATGTACCTCAGCTGGTAGAGCGCTGCGCTGCAGTCTCTGAGGTCCCGAGTTCAATTCCCAGCACCGCAAAAATGGGAGAAGGACCTGGCAATCCACTCCCAAGGCAATCCCGAAACAGTCAGCTATTGAAAACCCTATGAGGGTCGCTATGAGTCGGATACCGACTTGAGGGCACCTAACAACAACAACAACAACATTGTCTACAAAATTTTAGATTTACTGGGTTTTGCAAGATCCGTGATAAAATAGAGTTCTAAATAAAATTTCATTTATGGAAAAGATTGTATTATGGTAAATAAATTGATGAATAGATTTTTTTGGCAATAGGACAAAAACTTTAAATTTGTTGCTATGACAAAATTAAGAATATCATTAATTTTTAAAAGTGTCCATAAACCCCATCACCTCCTTGCAGTTATTTTTGTGTTTGTGTGTTATCTTTACTTGTATAACAACAAAGCATTATTGTAATGTATACACTATTTTATATTATACTTTCTATAATTCAAAATCTTTCTATTACCATCCTGATACATTTTACGTTACTCTATTTAAGTACCACAATTTACTAAATCATTCCTTTGTTGGCCATTTAGGCTATTCCTATTTTGTTAGGTATGTTTAGTGATATAAATAAAAACTGTATTATGAGACTTTTGTTCTTGCTTTTCCTTAATATACATACTGGAGATTATTATATTAAGTGAAGTGAGCAAGACTCAGAAAGATAAATACCGCATGTTCTCTCTCATATGCAGAAACTAGATTGTAAAACAAAACAAAACAAAGAGTGGAATTAAACAAAAGTCTGAACTTCATATATAGCCACGTTGTTTTCATAAACGTTGCCCTATGAAAGTCACTAACATGGTATACAAGTTACACTACATTCCACAATTTGGCTCAAACTTCCTAGCTACATTCCTTTTAACACATGGTCAATATTTACAAATGTTGAAATCGACCCTCGACAAGCAGAGTCATGCAACAATCATGATTACTAGTAGTGCCAAGCAGTTTTAAAAACTTAAAATTGTGTGTCAAGTAATTTGACTACATATTGATTGATTCTGAGATTGAGGACTCTGCTCTTTGCACATCTATGAGTAATCAGTGATCCAGTCTGTATTTGAGCAACATGAAAAAGAAGGCGGAGCAATTCACAAAATTGGTATTATTCTGTACGCTGGAAAACATATCTTCTCTGTGGAAATGAAAATATTAATTTGAGGGAGAAATTAAATCAGTTATCAAATTAGGTATATTATCAACCTACCCTTTGCTAGAAAGCTAGCTAGATGCCATGAAGTTTTAATCCACTGGGGTGGTCTACATTTTTCAACTGCCCTGTTAATACCATCAACATTTAGGGTCATTATTGAGAGGAATTTGGTGTTTCTTGTAATTGTGTTGGTTGCTTTCCTGGTTTATCTGAGCATTAATTGTTCTTTTCTTCTTCCCTTGATCACATTGGGGATTTGCTGGTTTACCAGGATAGAAATAGTTGTTTCTTCCCTAGATCTCATTTGTTCAAGCATTTCTCTAATAGACATTATTCTTTTCTGAGTGCTTGTTATTTGTGTCTTTTGCCTCTGTGTGTAGAATTCCTTTGAGTTTCTTCTGCAATGTTGTTTTAGTGGTCATAAATTGGCTTAGATTAGTGCTTATCTTGGAAGGTCTTTGCTTCTCCATCAATTTTAAAGGACAACTTTACTGGATATAGTAGTCTTGGTTGGCAGTTATTTGCTTCCAGGGCTTAACACATGTTATTCCATGCTTGCTTGAAAGGTTTGACATTATTCTGATGGGCTTGCTTTTGTGAATGAGTTGTTGCTTTTCTTTTGCAGCCTTTAAAATTGTTTATTTGTTTTGCAGTTTTGGCATTTTAAGAATATGGTAACATGGAGAGGTTCTTTTCTGGTCATGTCTACTTGGGGTTCTAAATCTCTTTAGAGTTTGGGTGTGTACTTCTTCCCCTAAGTTTTGGAAATTTTCTGCTATTATTTCACTGAGTAGGTTTTCTATGCTTCTAGTTTTAGTTTTAGCTTCTTCTTCCCTGTGGATTCTTAGGCTTAGTCTCTTCATCATGTCCCAGAGTTCTCGAAAATTGTGGTCTTATTTTTTTCTCCTGTGTTGGTGTCCAAGTGTAGTATTTCTTCAACCTTGTCTTCCATCTCTGATATTCCTTCTTCTGCTTAATCAAATCTGCTGGTGATGTTTTCCATTGTGTTTTTAAAACTTGGTTTATTGTATTTTTCATTATCAACATTTCTGGTTTTTTTTCCTCAAAAATCTCAATTTCCTTGCTGAATTCTTCCATTTTACTTACTTTTTGGATACTACCTCAATTGACTTCTTCATTTCATTCTTCTGCTTATTATTGTCTTTGAGGTCACTAATACTTTTTATGAGTAGACTTTTGAATACTTTGTCTGGCATATCTACCATTTCAGAGAGTGCAGGGCAGCGGTCTACCAACAGAGCTAAATCCCAGAGCATGCAGATGAGGGGCCAAGAAAACTAACACTTAGGCCAAGTGGGGTACCGAATCCCCCATTCCACGGGGCACCTGTGAACAGGCAGGAGGTGCAGTCTCTGAGGTCCCAAGTTCGATTCCCAGCACTGCAAAAATGGGAGAAGGACATGGCAATCCACTTCTGAGGCAATCCTGAAACAATCAGCCATTGAAACCCTATGAGGGTTGCTATGAGTCGGACATGACTTGATGGCACCTACCAATAGCAGCAACAACATCTGCAAACTGCATGGGTGAGAGGTTTCTGTGGCATGAATGATGCTTTGAGGGTTGAATGCCCCTGGACCTGAGTGTCAGTGTTCTGGTCCACCCCCAGCCTGCTGACCTGCTGACCAGACCCACCCACTACACTGTTGGGTTGCCAACCACGATGCTGACTCACCAGCTATGGCACTGATTCTTGACAGTCTGTGCACCAATTACCCCCAACTTTCCAGCACATTTGTTCAGGCTCCCCTCCCTCCATGAGTGTCTCTTGGTGCCTGTGGTATGGTGTCCCTTGGCTCTCTACTTCTGCTCTGTCTTTGATATGGGGTCCCTGCCCCCAGTAGCTGAGGTTCAGGCAATATGGTGGCTCAGGCAGAGATAATCAATCATATTGCTCTGAGTTCTAGGGGTGCTTAAATGGATTGTTTTCCTCCAATGCTGGCCTTTCTCTCTGGGAAGACGCTGTTATTTTGGCCCCGAAGGTGGGTTTAAGGCTTCGAGCTGTGGGTGGTCTCATGGTGAGGCTATCTAAGCTCTTCCCACTGAGAAGAGCGCTTACCTTGCGGGGAGGTGGACATTCCCTCCTGCCCCAGTTAGAGCCAGCAAGCAGGTGAGTTGTCACTTCTTTTTGCTTTGCTTTTTTGCTTGTGTAGTCTTTCTTTTCCAGTGTGAATTTGGTTGTGCTCACCTTGACTGTATTTTCTGATGTGCTTTCTCTTTTTCTCCATTGGGCTTCGAGAGTCTCCTTTGTTACCCCGGCACTTTTCACTCACAGAGTTACATGGAAGCTGCTTCTACTGGGCCATCTTCCCAGACATCTCCTAAAGGTGTTAAAGCTGGCTCTCTGGCTGGGTGTGGTGGTGCGCATCTATAGCTCCAGCTACTTGGGGGGCTGAGATGGAAGGATTGCTTGAGCCCAGCAGTTCAAGACTGGCCTGGGCAACATGGCAAGAACCATCACTCTACCTCCCGCCCTCTGCCACTAGCTAGTTTTCTGTTATTTTCCATGTGCTTTGAGTGCCTTTGCTCCAGAATGTCAGGCTTGTTCCATATTCTGTTTCCTTGCAGGACACAAGGGTCTTTAACCAGTGGGAGGATGAAGTCCACTCATCATAAAGAGTGAGCTGAGATTTTAGGAAGCCATTAACCCAAATAGGAATTTGGGTTATTTAAACAAAATAGTTTTGCCTCATGACCAACTGCAATGTTGGAAAGAGGCATGTCAAGGCTGAGCAAAGGCGACAGGATCCAGGTCCTAGCGCTTTCTCAATCTATGTGGAAACTCCTTGCATTTCCTCTCCAATACTGTCTTTGGGGAGGATTGATCACAGCCAGTCAAACCTTCTCTGAGTCTCTGACTTGGGAGTTTCAAGTGGCCTATTGCAAGAGAGGCTGCCTTCAGTAGGATAGTTAATGATGCCTGGTAAACTCATTAGGTTTCATTCATTCTGACAGGGTGAGCATGAAGAATCTGGTGAGCAGGGTTGCCAAGGAGGGCCTGGGTCTCCACACTCACAGGTGGTTACAGGAACTTGGTTTTAATGTTGAAGTATCTTGTTTGAAACTCTAACTTCATAGTTTGGTAGGAATTTAAATTAGAATGGCCTTGAATACCTTGCTTCTAGAGCCTCCCAAAATAAATTGTACAGCCCCTCTTTTGGGAAGGCTAAATCACAATAGTCCTCGCATGTCTGTCTGTTTGCCATACTATGGGGGGTTGCGTGTTGCTGTGATGCTGAAAGCTATGCCACAGGTATTTTAGATACCATCAGGGCCACCCATGGTGGACAAGTTTCAGCTGAGCTTTCAGATTAAGAAAGACTAGAGAGAAGGACCTGGTAGCCCACAACTGAAACAATTAGCCATTGAAAACTCTATGAATAGCAGAGAAACATTATCAGATATAATGCCAGAAAATTAGCCTCCCAGGATGGAAGGCATTCAAGAGATGACTGGGGAAGAGCTACCTCCTCAAAGTAGAGTCGACCTTAATGACAGGAATGGAGTAAAGCCCCAGGGACCTCCATTTGCTGATGTGGCACCACTCAAAATGAGAAGGAACAAAAATAAATACCCATTAATAATTGGAACATGGCATGTATGTAGTATGAATCTAGGAAAACTAAAAATCATCAAAAATGAAATGGAGCACATAAACATCTACATTCTAGGCACAAGTGAGCTAACATGGACTGGTATTGGCCATACTATGCTAGGAATGACAACCTAAAGAGAAATGGGGTTGCATTCATCATCAAAACAGACATTTCAACATCGGTCCTGAAGTACAATGCTGTCAATGATAGAACAATGTCCTTACACCTAGAAGGAAGGCCAATTAATGCAAATATTCAAATTTATGCACCCACCACTAAGGCCACAAATGAAGAAAAGGAAGATTTTTACCAGCTTTTCCAGTCTGAAATTGATCAAATATGCAATCAGAATGTACCGATAATTACTGGTGACTGTCATGCAAAAGTTGGAAACAAAGAAGAAGGCTCAGTAGGTGGAAAATATAGCCTCAAGGACAGAAATGATGCTGGAGATTGCACAATAGAATTTTATCAGACATTTTCATTACAAATACATTTTTTCACCAACATAAATGATGACTATACACATGTAAAGGGGAGAAAGACATGGCAATTCACTCCTGAAGCAATTCCAAAACAATCATCCATTGAAAACTCTATGCATAGCAGAGAAGCACTGAAATATTGCTGGGCATGGCATAGTGTTGGGGAGTGTTTTGTTCTGTTGTACATAGGGTCACAATGAGTTGGACCCAACTTGACAGTACCTGATAACAATAACAACAATGACAACAAACACATGAATTTCACCAAATGGAACATACAGGAGCCAAATCAACTACATTTGTGGAGAGATGATGGAAAACCTCAATATCAAAAGTCAGGACAAGACCAGATGCTGAATGTGGATCAGATCATCAACTGCTCATATGCAGGTTCAAACAGAAACTGAAGAAAATTAGACCAAGTGTACAACAGCTAAACCTTGAGTATATCCCACTTGAGTTCAGAGATCATCTCAAGAACATATTTGATGCATTATACACTAAAGATTGAAGACTAGATGAATTGCAGTGTGACATCAAAGACATAATTCATCAGGAAAGCAAAAAGTTATTAAAAAGACAGGGAAAAAGAAAAGGCCAAGTTACATGGCAAAAGAGACTCTGAAACTTGCCCTTAAATGTTGAGCAGCTAAATAAAAGATTTCAAAGGGCATCTCAAGAAAACAAAATCAAATATAAGACATATGCAAAGAGCTAGTGATATAAAACCGAAAGGGAGGAATATGCTCAAGGCTTGAGTGACAATAGTGAAGGATTCTACAGGGAAAATAATAAATGACAAAGGAAACATCAAAAGAAAATGGAAAGAATATATAGAGTCATTACACCAAAAAGAATTGGTGAATGATCAACTATTTTAAGAGCTTGCATATGATTAAGAACCAATGGTACTGAAGGATGAAGTGGAAGCTGCTTTGAAGGAATTGGCAAAACACAAGGCTCCAGGAATTGATAGAATATCTGATGCAGCCCTGAAGGTGCTCATTTGTTTATGCCAAGAGTTTTGGAAAAGAGATACTTGACCAACTGACTGGAAGAGATCCATATTTGTGGCTATTCTCAAAAAGGGGATCCAACCCAATGTGGAGATTAATGAACAATATCATTAATATCTCATGCAAGTAAAAATTTGCTAAAGATCTTTGAAAGGTGACTGCAACAGTACCTTAATAGGGAACTGCCAGAGAATCAAGCTGGATTCAGAAGAGGGTATGGAACCAGGGACATCATTGCTGATGTCAGATGGATATTAGCTGAAAGCAGAGAATACTAGAAAGGTGTCTATCTATGTTTTATTGACTATGCAAAGGCATTTGACTGTGGATCATGACAAATTATGGATAACATTGTGAAGAATGGGAATACCAGAGCACTTAATTGTACTTTTGAGGAATCTGTATAAGAACCAAGAGGCAGTCACTTGAACAGAACAAGGAAACACTGCCTGGTTTAAAGTCCAGAAAGATGTGGATCAGGGCTGTATGCTTTCATCGTACCTCTTCAATCTGTATGCTGTGCAAATAATCTGAGAAGCTGGACTTTATGAAGAAAAACACAGCATTATGATTGGAGGAAGATTCATTAACAACCTGTGTTATGCAGATGACACAAATCTGCTTGCTGAAAGTGAAGAGGATTTGAAACATTTACTGATGAAGATCAAAGAACATAGCTTTCAGTATGGCTTGTGACTTAACATCAAAAAAACAAAAATCCTTACAACTGGGTCAGTGTGCAACTTCATGATAAATGGAGAGAAGATTGAAGTTGTCCAAGATTTGTTGTTGTCCACTGGGTTTTACTTGGTTCTACAATCAACACCTGTGGAAGCAGCAGTTAAGAAATCAAAAGACCCATTGCTTGGGAAAAGCTTAAGCAAGGAGAAGCAAAAGACCTCTTTAATGTGCTGAAAAGTAACAACGTCACATTGAAGATAAAGGTGTGCCTGACTCAGGCCATGGTATTTTCAGTCACATCATATGGTTGTGAAAGCTGGATGGCAAATAAGGAAGACAAGATAAGAGTTGATGGTTTTGAATTATGGTGCTGGAGATGAGCATTGAGTATACCACGGACTGCCAAAAGAACCAACAGATCCATCCCAGAAAAAGTGCAAGCAGACTGCTCCTTGGAAGCAAGAATGGCTAGACTGCATCCTACATATTTTGGACATGTTGTCAGGAAGGATAAATCCCTGGAAAAGGAAATCATGTTAGGGAGTGTGGTGGGTCAACAAAAAAAGGAGGACCTTCAACTAGATGGATTGACACAGTGGCTGCAACAATGGCTTAAACATAAAAAAGATCATGTGCATGCACAGTGTCAACAAGTGTTTCATACTGTTTTTTTCCCCCAGTACTGGGGGTTGAACCCAGGGCCCCACGCTTGCATGCTTTGCAGGTGCTGGACCACTGAGCTGCAGCCCCAGCCCTTTTTTTTTTTTTAGTTTTTGAGACAGGATCTTACTAAATTATGCACACTGCCTCTGGTCTCAAATTTACAATCCTCCTGCCTCTGCCTCCTGAGTCATTGGGACTACAGGCATGTGCCACTGCACCCAGCCAGTGTTTCATACTGTTGTACATAGGGTCACTATGAGTTGGCTTGACTCCACAGCACCTGTCAGCAATAACAACAAATCACAGTAACTTATATTTATTGACCTTTATATCCTAGATACTTCCCTAAGCCCTGATTGTTATTGTTTTTGTTTTGAGATACCATCAAGTTGGTTCTGACTCATAGCAACCCTATGCACAACAGAATGAAACACTCCTTGACACTGGGCCATGCTGGGTACCATGTCAGGGCTTCTCTGCTATTCGTAGGGTTTTCAATGGCCAAGTGTTTTGGGATTGCTTTGGGAGTGGGCTGCCACATCCTTCTCCCATTTTTGTGGTGCTGAAGATTGAACCCAGGGCCTCAGAGAGTGTAGAGCAGTGCTCTACCAGCTGAGCTAAACCCCAGCCCTCAGCACTGGCATGAACTCATTTCATCTTTCAGTGGGGGTGGGGTGTGAGTGGATTTATTAGCCCCATTTTACAGGGAAGACTGGTAGAGGGTGATAGGAGCTAAGGATTTTCTGGCAGGATCAGGGAAATGAGGCTTAGGAGTAGGGAACCACTGAGGCAAGATGGTCACTGGGTAACCAATTAGGTCACTGAGTTTTGGTCAGTCCGCATAAATTCATTCCTTAAGTCTTGTTCTTATATGGAAAACAAGTCCTGCGACCTGGCCAGCAGTCACCTAGCTAATCTATCTCCAGGTAGAAATATAAGAAACAACCTCCCTTTAACTCTGTTGGGCCAAGATACAGGCGCCCCTCACTGAAGACCAATCTGCTAAAGATAGCCCACAAAGTCCAGCCCAAAGAAAGAGACCATTAAATCCCATAGACAACAGCCCACTGTGGCTATAGCATCGTGGACCTCCCCCCGACTCCCACCGCCCCCGTTCACATGGAGGCTTTGTCTCTCCTCTCAACACTACCTTCCTTGCTCTTGCTTGCCTTTGCTGTCTGTGCATTTATTCCTGGGACTGTGGACCCAGGGGCCTGGCACCCAGCACCCAAGGAGGAACTCTGGTCTCAGGGCCTGGGGAAGGTAGATAAATTGGTCAGGGTCACACAGGTAGTCAGTGATAAAGTGGCAATTCAAACTTAAGCAATCTAGTTATAAAATCCATGTTCCTAATAACTGTCTCTGAAGTTATAAGTTTGAATTACTCAAATAGTATTTAATTCATTAGAATTGTATTCAATTCCATAGGAAGAATTAGCAAAGTATTTATTGAGTGTCTATTTTGTCCAGGGCACTCTGGTAACAGGCTGGGACATTCAGACCATTAACACAAGGTCTTGCTCTTAAGGACTTCAGTTCAGTTGGGGAGAGGGTTGTGAACTATCCGGCGATAACTGGAAGTTTGAACATCCAACCAGTTCTTTTGGAACCCCCTAAGCATAAAATGTTTGCAGCTGTAGCCCTGTGGCAGCCGATGCCATCAGATCTCAGAAGCTAAGCAGGGTTGGGCCTGGTTAGTACTTGGATAGGAGACCACCTGGGAACACCAGGTGCTGTAGGCTTGCAGGATGGACCCAGCAACCCACTCTCAAAAATTAATCTGCCATTGAAAACTGTATGAATAGCAGAGAAGCACTGATAGAGTGTTTCGTGGGTTGTATGTAGGGTTGCTATGAGTTGGATACTGACTCGATGGCACCTAACAACAACAAGCATAAAACAAATCTACCATTCTGTAAGACCTCCTAGGATATTTTATATGTCTTTTTTTAAAAGCTAAATTGTTGGGGCTGAGGATATAGCTCCGTGGTAGAGAGCTTGCCTAGCACATGCAAGACCTTGGGTTCGATCCCCATCATGGAAAAAAGAAAAGCTGAATTATTTCCAAGTATCTTCAGTGGAAGAACTTCATCATGTTGTTGTTAGGTGCTGTTGAGTTGGGTCCAACTCATAGTGACCTTATGTAAAACAGAATGAAGCACTCCCCAACACTGCCATGCCCAGTACTATGTCAGTGCTTCTCTGCTATTCATAGGGTTTTTGATGGCTGATTGTTTCAGGATTGTTTTGGGAATGGGCTGCCACATCCTTCTCTCATTTTTGCAGTGCTGGGGATTGAATGCAGGCCCCAGAGGGTGCAGAGCAGAATTCTACCAACTGAGCTAAACTCCAGCCCTGGAAAAACTTTAAAACAATAAATTTTACTGACATGGAGTCATTTTCCATAGTGGAAAGTCCTATGAGTGTCAGATGATAATTTGAAGTGTCTTCTGATTTTAGACTTGACAAAGATACTGAGGAAAAAAGTGGATAATCAATGTGTAATTAGAGATTATATTCATTGCATAATGGAAAAAGAGTATCTGAACTCCAGGGGAAACAATTAAAAGATGTTTCCCCCACATTTTCTTTTTGATCACTGGCCTAATTCAGATTTGGACCCCCTGCCACGGTCAGGTCCCTGATTTTTCCTCTGCTCCTTCTTTATTGTGCTTCCAGGAGAAAGGCATGCACTTCCCTCTGGGAGCCCAGAGCAAGATGGTGGATAAACCTCCCCTTAATGCTCCCTGTCCTCCTGGGATGTGGGCATGGTGGTCTATTTAAATAGATGAGTGTCGACACCTCACCTGGGAGAATGGAAGCCACGATCAATGCTTCTGTTAGGAAAGGATTTCTCAGAAAAACTGGAGGGAAATTAAAGTGTCAAAAATCAATAAAGTAAAATAGATTGGAGAGAAAATGAGCAGCCCCCAAGAATGTTGTCAGAGAGATTAAACACTTAACTGTAACTTTTGTTCTTGATAGAATAAAAAACACAGTCTCTTGTCCTTAGCTCTCTTGTATACCAGGAAAAATTTAGATTTCCAAAGGAGATCAGCATCCTCTAATACACATGCTCTAATATATCTAATATACATCCTCTAATATACAGATAGATAGTTCCTCCCATTCTCAGCAAGTGGTAGATGTGGCTCTACCTAGTACACCTCGCTTCCCCAACCCAACCGCCAGCTCAGAGTTTAAACAGTTATACTCTGCATTTTATATGCTGGAATATAAAATCGTGTTAAACATTAAAGGCTAAACTTACTCCTCCAAGATGGCTCATGAGCATACTGTCAATTCCAGCATATAAAATGCACTTTTGAAATGTACTTTCAAAAGTACAGATGCTTCTTAACTTTTGATGGGCTACATCTCACGAACCCATCGTAAGCTGAAAATATCCTTAAGTAAAAAATGCACTTCATTGACCTAACCTACCAAGCACCATAGCTTGGCAACACAGTGCACTGAGAGTTTCAGTTGTTCACCCTTGTGACTTCATGGCTGACTGGGCCCTGGCTCATGCTGGTATCCACATGTCACTCAGCCCAGGCAAAGATCAAAATACAATATTTGAAGTATGGCTGGGTGCAGTGGCGCAAACCTGTAATCCCAGGGGCTCGGGAGCCAGAGGCAGGAGGATCACAAGTTCGAGACCAGAGGCAGTCTGTAACTAAGCGAAACCCTGTCTCAAAAAAAAAAAAAAAAAAAAAAAAGGAGAGAGAGTCAAGATGGCGGACAGATAACACACACCTTCTGTTCCGGAGCAATAAGAAGCCTCGATTAGGGGTTTAAAACACAAATTGAATAAATAGAAACAGAGATAATTTAGTTTGAGAGATAAAGAATGATACTAGGCGTGCACTGAAATTAAGGTTTAGGCTTCAGAGGAGCTACACAGTGGCCAGCATCAGGACCACCGCCATTTCGCCATAACACAGGGAGCGGTTAGAATCCCAGAGATCTGGAGGAGATTTCGCGCACACGCACCCACAGGCCCGGACCCAACACGGAGTGCAACCTTGCCAGCACACTCTCACCATGCCTGCGGGACACAGTCTGCAGTTCCTAGGTGAGTCACCGTGAGGGAGCGCACAAACGCCCTCCATAGCCGCCGCGGAGCCAACGGGGGAAGCTGGTGCCAGCGATTCGCGTCTAGAGCTGAGGCGCAGCTCCCCTCCCTTCTGTTGCAGCGGGTCAGGCCTATGATCGCTAACTCCACAGAAATTTGGGCACACATATATCCGGAGCCCAGACACATCAGAGGTGAGCCCAAATCACCCCACTGTGCTGCGGAGAGGTCTGGAGCTTGTGGAGCCCGCCAAGTTGCACGCAGCCAGGCGGCTCCTTTTCGGGGGAAGCCGCTTGCCCTGGCGTGCGGCCGGGGAGCCCTTTCTCAGCGGCGCGGCTCGCCCCTGGCGGAGAAGTTCCGAGCGCGACCGCAACACACAACAAGGCTGTGGGGAGGAAATCTCTGATTTAGGGAACTGGCGCCCGATCTCCGTGGGACAGGGAGATCTTTAGGGAAGACCCCACAGGTTTCACTGCCTCTCGAACAGTACAGTAGTCACGGAGTCTTCCGTGGAACAGTCTCTATGGGCACTCGAGGCCCCAATTAAATCCAGATTGTTATGAAGAACTTGGCTATATGGACCCAATGAGACCGATGG
>VMDO01014486.1:0-54409 GCA_007922755.1 Pedetes capensis | reverse complement strand
ACGATCGACTCTACTTTGAGGAGGCAGTTCTTCCCCAGTCATTCCTTGAATGACTTCCAGCCTGGGGGGCTCATTTTTCCAGCACTATATCTGACTATATGCTCCTCTGCTATCCATAGGGTTTTCAATGACTACCAGGTCCTTCTCCCTAGCCTGTCTTAGTCTAGAAGCTCAGCTGAAACCTGTCCAGCATGGGTGGTCCTGCTGGCATGCGAAATACAGGTGACATAGCTTTCAGCGTCACAGCAACACGCAAGCCCACACAGCACAACAAGCTGACAGACACATGGGGGAATCATGCATGGTTAAGAAGCCTATTTCTTAGTTTCCTGACAGGATGCTCAGCTATTCCTTCAAGATTTTATTCTCTTACCCTTCACTTTCTGTAGCAACTGGGGATGGAGGAGGACAAGGACAATAGCCTCCCCTGGGGGGACCTTCCCTCCCTGCTTCCCCCTTAACACATGCTGGAAGAAGAGAAGGAAGATGGAGTGGACCTCTGGGAAAGAAAATGTCCCACGGCTGGCGCAGTTGCTCATGGATTGTCACCCTTAGACAGACTGAATCACGGGCCTCTAAAACTGGACTTGGCCCAGGAGGCTTGCTGGCTTCACAGGGTTTGGCCAGCACCCTGCCCAGTGGCTCACACCCCCTATGCTCCTACAGCTCAAACGGAAGGAATTGTTCTCATAAAGGCAGAGAAATGAAGTCATCCTCACAAAAACCAGGCAGCAACTTCCAGCATCCCGCAGGCATCAACTGAATCTGAGACTCATTTGTGAAAAAAGTCCAGTTCTTGGGGCCTGGGAGTGTAGCTCCCTAGTACAGCACCATGCTCAGCACACGAGAACCCTAGAGTTTGAGTCCCAGCCCCAAAATAAAAACAAAAATAGGCCAGCTATTAAAGGATTCATGCCCAGAATCTTAGCATCACATATGTATATTATTTTTTTGTGGTACTGGGGGTTGAACCCAGGGCCTTGCACTTGCATGCTTTGCAAGTGCTGGACCACTGAGCTATACCTTCAGCCTCCCCGCCCTTTTTTTTTTTTCTTTACCTTTTTTTTACTTTTTAACTTTTTTTTGAGACAGGGTCTGGCTAAATTACACAGACTGCCTCTGGTCTCGAACTTGCAATCCTCCTGCCTCTGCCTCCCCAGCTGCTGAGATTACAGGCGTGCGCCACCACGCCCGCCTGCCCTCACATACCTTTGCACATTCCAGATCAGGAATGTGCCTCACAAACCTATGCTGATTTTTAACATATAAATGCTTGCTACATCTATAAACAAAGAATCACAGATTATACAGATCTGACACGAATCACTTCGGCTTCACTAAAAGTAACAAAATAATTTGTGAATACTACTTTTTAAAAGAAAATAAGTGGCATACAATCAGATGTTGGGGTCCCAGGATACTCCAAATTCTGGTGGAGAAACATTATAAATGCTTTTTATTATAAAATGTAAGTGTATGAATGAAAAAAATAGCGTGTGAATAGTAAGCAAAATATTTAAAGAAATGCTAGCCCCCAATGTCTTTCACATTGCGTGTTAAGTCCTAGCTCCTGTGATCTAAGAATACTTCATTTTTAAGTGGTAAAATATAAAAATGAAATACAAAAAAAAAAAAAAAAAGACACCGAAGTGAGGAAAAAATTGTATTAGTCACCACAAATGCCATTTTAAAAGCCGAGTTGAAATTGCATGTCAAAGAGCTAAGGTTTATTGTATATGTGTCCCTGTTCATTAAAGCCTGTGTGGAGCGCTAAAATGCCCGGTACAGATGCTTCAAGAGTGACGCAGCAGGGTAAAAATGAAACTTCTGTTTCCTTTCCAACAGTCAGTCCTCCTGTGACGCATCTGTTGCATCTGTCACAAAGTACCCGGAGTGACTCTTGCTTTTGCGTGTTGATTCCCAGCACCCACTCGGTTTAGGTTAGTTCTTTGTTCCCGTCTCGCAGCCTGTTTATTCCTCTTTTTCAACTGAAGCAGAGGTGGGAGAGTTTGCAGGAGAGGGCAGTGACGTCCCAGGGGTCTGCTCGGCCAGCATCTGTCTGCAAGAAATTGTCCAGCGTTCGTCCAAAGAACTTTTGGAACGAGACAGGACGGAAGAGCTGAACTGGCTTCTCCCTGCCCCTCTTCATCCCTTGCTTTCCAATGGGCTCTCTTTCTTTCCCACGCAGTGGCATTTCATACAGAACTTCAGGTCCCTATCAGCGTGTGAGCACAAAAACAAATCCCAAAGCCAAACACAAATAATCTTTGGGTCATCATTGCTTTGCATTGTTATTGTGATTTCTGCCCTCCACCTTGGCTGAGAGATCGAGGTAAATTTTCTACGAGTGAAAAATATTTTCATGAATACAACTTTTTCTCACTCTAGAGTGTTTGTTTTTGCATTTCATTTGCAAGTTTTACTACTTTAAAATGAGGTAACCTGAGATCAGAGAACCTAAGAGTTAACACGCAGCTTGAAAGGCTTGTGGCTAACACTTATTTAAATATTTTCTGGTCACTTTCCTTCCTATCCAAGAAAGAAAGATATTGTAAGTTGGCACATTGCATATTAACACAGCGACCCATTTTCTCCCCGAGATCAGACAAATCACTGGCTCCTGGTCATAGTGTTACTAAGCCTGTGTGAAGAGTTTTAAGGATTTGTCTTATTTCCAAGGAGAACCTGGTGATTGAACCCACGCTGTCTCAAATCCTCCAATACTTCTGGTCTGAGTGGGTCTGTAACAGACAGACCTTTGGACCTCAAGCCCTTCTGATTGCGATATATTTGCCAAAAGGAGTCGAAAGGAGTGGAAACTTCCACATGGGCCTCCTGCTAAAGCCAGTCAGTGTGTCCACTCTGAGCCACAAGGAAGGACAAAACCCAACAGGCCACATGAAGAGCAGCCCTACAATCTTCATGACAACAGTGTAAATCTCAAGGAAACAGTACAAAACCTAAAGGAAGAAATGAGCCCAGCCATAGGTCCAATTCTATAGAAAACCTTGAGCAGAAGACAGCCAGGGAGGGGAAAGTACAATTTTGTCAAGAATTATTGTGGTTAGGTGCTGTCAAGTCGGGTCCGACTCATAGTGACCCTATGTACAACAGGATAAAACACTACCTGATGCTGTGCCATGGCCTGCACTATGTCAGGGCTTCTCTGCTATTCGTAGGGCTTTCAATGGCTGGTTGTTTCAGGAGCGGGCTGCCAGGTCCTTCTCCCATTTTTTCAGTGTTAGGGATCAATCCGGAGTGACTCTTGCTTCAGAGTAGGGGCTTCTGAGTAACACCCTACCAATGAAGCTAAACCCCAGCCCTTGGGCAGAATTGGGCCACAACATTCCAGGTCTAGAGACAGACACCATCACCGTGATTTCCCCCATGCACAGTCTCCATCTCCGTGGACCCACTGCATATTATTCCACACCTACCAACAGTAGAGGGGGCTGGGATTTAGCTCAGTTGGTAGAGCACCGCTCTGCAGTCTCTGAGGTCCTGAGTTCAATTCCCAGCACCGCAAAAATGGGAGAAGGATGTGGCAACCCACTCCCAAAGCAATCCCGAAAGAATCTGCCATTGAAAACCCTATGAGGGTCGCTATGAGTCGGACACGACTCGATGGCACCCAACAACAACAACAACAGTAGAAGCCACTATTATTGGCAGGCACTCTACACCAGCCTCTTTGCTAGGTGTGTTTTATATATTAACCCTAATTTTCACCAAAAAAGAAAAAAATCAAAAGGTTATGATCAAACCAGGCACAGTGGCACGTGCCTATAGTGCCCCCTACTCGGAAAGCTGAGGCAGGATTGTCTGAGCCCAGGAATTTGAGGAAGCCTGGGCCTGCAAGACCAAGTCTCCCTAATTATTATTATTATTATTATTATTATTATTATTATATAAAGTTGTTGTCCACATCTTACTGACAAGCAGGTATAAGTGACTGTGATAGTCTTAACTCTGTTGTTGTTGTTAGGTGCTATTGATTTGGATCCAACTCACAGCAACCCTATGTACAACAGAACAAAATACTTCCCGACAACTGTGCCATGCACACAACCTTCTTTTATGTTTGAGCCCATTGTTGCAGACACTATGTTTCTTCTCATTTTGAGTTGTGCCAGAGCAGCAAAAGGAGGTCCCAGCAGCTTTCCTCCATTACCATCATTAAGGGCCACTGTACTTTAAGGAGGCAACTCTTCCCCAGTCATTTCTTGAATGCCTTCCAGACTGGGGGCTCACTTTCTTTTTTTTGGTACTGGGGGTTGAACCCTGGGCCTCGTGCCTGCATGCTCTGCAAGTGCTGGACCACTAAGCTGCGCCCCCAGCCCATTTTTTTACTCTTTGAGACAGGGTCTCGCTAAGTTATGCAGTCTGCCTCTGGTCTCGAACTTGTGATCCTCCTGCCTCTGCCTCCCAAACCGCTGGGATTACAGGTGTGCGCCACCGCACCCGGCTCCGGGGCTCACTTTCTGACACTATGTTTGACCATGCTTCTCTGCTATCCATAGGGTTTTCAATGGCTAATTGTTTCGAGAATGGGCTGCTGTGCCCTTCTCCCTAGTCTGGCTTAGTCTGGAAGCTCAGCTGATACCTGTCCGCCTTGGGCGGCCCTGCTGGTATCTGAGATACAGGTGGCATAGCTTTCGGCATCATAGCAACACACAATCCCCCCTCCCAGCACAACTAGCTGGCACACAGGTGGGGATGTCTTAACCCTGAACCCATCTATTCTATCTCATATTATTAAATGGTAAAATTAGACCAGCACAAAATGACCACTAGCATAAAATATTTTCAAATCTACACCACAGAAACCAAAATATCAGACAGTACAGATGATGCTGATCTATACAATCAATTACGTTAAGCAGGAGCCATTTTACAAAGGAAGTCTCTCTTTGGCCTGTTGGCCCTTAAATCCTTACAGATCTGCTAGCTGCATCCACACCTGGCTGCTGTGAAGATTAGAGACAACGCCTGCACCTGAGCACCCACTCCGTTCACCTGCCTGCAAGGGCCGTAGGTTAAGCTTACATTAATGAGAGAATCCGACCATAGGTTAAGCCTACATTAATGAGAGAGTCCGACCCAACTCCATGGCACCTAACAACAACAACAACAACAACAACGATAAGAAAAGTGGAAGGCGCATGGGATTCTCTTAGAAAACCTCCAGGAAACAATTATTCCATTGCCACAGGAACATTCTAGAATCAGCAAACAGAACAAGCTGTCTTTCTATCCTTGGATATTCAGCCAATTTCTACACAAATAACTATTTTCATCCCCAGGAGCATTTTTCAGGCAGTCAAAGACAACCGGGAAGTTTTGCCCTGTTAACCGTTTAATCACGTAACGCCGGCCTGCACAAAGACACTTCGCATTCAAGAACATCTTTATGAAACTTCTTTTAGAACCCAAGTCCTATGAAACAGCAGGCAGGAGAAAGCACTTGTTATAGTTCTACTTCCGCTTTTAACCTAACACAAAAAGCACGCTTTTAAAACTTGCTGAATATTAAAATTGCTGGCTCTGGTTCAAACTGATTGGAAAACATCTGAATTAATAAGGAAATAAAAGAGAAGGAGAGAGATGGCGTTAGGCCTCACTCACCCATGAAGGAGTTGTGTGTCCTGAAAATGTTTCTGCTACGCTCTGATCCTCAGTTTCCTCATCTGGAAAATGACGATGGTCAGCTACACAATCCAAAGACTCCATTTTCCAAACCTCATGATTCTGCTGAGCGGTATTTGTAGCCCAACCCTCAACCGCCAGGGGATCCTAATAACCCTAATTAGGGAACAGTCAACACGCCGGTCTGGATCTACTGCCTAGATCCAGATTTTGGATGGTCTCAGGCCTTAGTCCTCCATTTCTGGATTTTTTTTCCTAACCGTCTGCAAAGTTAAAGTGGAGATGGTCTGGTTGGCAATTTCTAGCATAACAGAAATTCTGCAGAGCTTTTGATGGTTCCATTTTGGAACTACAAAGCAAACAGGCCATTTTTGCTCCATCTTTTTTCCTCCAATTATAACAGGTTGGTTGGGAAGGGATACAGAAAAGGCTTTGACTTTACCAATAATCCTTCATTTATTTTACATAAAGAATGATCTGAGGAAAATATTTTAACACATTAATATTTGTTAATCTTGAAAGGTGAGCACATGAGTTTTGGTTATATTATTTTCAATATTTGTATTTTTTAGAAACTTTCCAATAGAAAAAGCAGCAAGAGACATTAAATACACACTATTAAGGCAAGAAATTCGAGATTTCCTAAGAAACCCTAACAAACTTAGAAAATTTGAAGTCAGGTATTGGTTTTATTCCTTCCTTTCCTAAATTTGTTTATAAATTGTTTATTTCTTGCCTGAAAAAAAAAGAAAATTCATAAAGTGCAAAGTAGTGTTTGCTGCTAAATGAATATCTTGAGGTTTTTATATCAGCCATAATGGGTACAAAATGTCATAATTCTTCAAATTCTCTATTGTAAAATATCTCTTTATTATCAAACCAACCACATCAATATAGAAATTACATTAAGATAAATATAGTTCAATACATTTATGTTTTCACTGGCTAGACACATGAAGGTCACAGGGAAATTAATACTATTCAATTATCCTATCCACTAATTACTTGTTATATGCATCACGTGGCAACCCACTCCTAAAAAACAATCAGCCACTGTAAACCCTATGAATAGCACAGAAGCACTGACAATAGTGCCTCACCTGGTGTACACAGGGTCGTTATGAGTCAGACACCAACTCAACGGCACCTAACAACAATAACAATATGCATCACATTAACTTTCATGTAAAATATGCAAGTATATTCGGATGATGTCCAATTTTAGAAGAAAAAAATCTTTAAACAATTTAAAATGTATTAAAAATGATTTTGTTGGGGGGCTGAGGATTCCCACTCAAGACAAGGTAGACTATATAACATGACCCTGCCTCAAAAAAAAAGTAGTTTTTAAATTCTTGACATACAGTATAATTGACAAACTATAAAAGAAAAATTTCAAATCACAACACTAAAGTAAAAACATAGTGGTTAACATTGACGTATATCAAGTAAGGAGACAGCAAATTTGCTGGAGAATTAAGTCTCACACTGCACGCAGACCTTGCAAGAGTGAGTAATGTTGTACCCTAGTGAACATTAGGAATGTAAAAGCCGCATTGCAAAATAACATTGACTCTCTTCTAATATGAAATGTGAAAGGCAAATCTAGCAGTAAACACTTCTACAAATGGGCACCAAGATAAACTTTGGATAAATTCCTACCCAAGTAGTTACAGTATACAAAAACAAAAAGAACATTAAGCAACAGAATAGAAATAGAAAAAAACAACTTTGAAGGAAATATAATGTTATGTTTCTGCATAATTGAAAGTAAACAGAAGACTATTGTTCATATAAATCGAGAAAGATCAAAATGGGGTATGCCAATAAAAATATGTAGTTCAATAAGCAGCATTACTATATATGTAATAAGCAAAATGTTTCAAAGAGTATCATAAAAGTTTCTATCTTGATCCTGGAAGACTAGAAAACCCTCCTCTTCAAGCAGGGTGCAGCTCTGTGGTAGAATGCTTGCATAGCCTGTGGGAAGCCCTGGATTCAATTCCCCAGCACCACAAAAAAATAAAATAAAAATAAAAGCGGGGACGCTGTCCTTGTAGAAATGCACTCCGGCTGCTAGGCTCCAGATGACTCTCTTTAATCATCACTGGCTGCTCTCTACTGGATACTGAGCCATCACTGTCTTCAAACAATGAATCACGCTCCATAGAGTGAGGGGCATTGCTAATTCCACGCATTGCAGGGATTTGACCACTGCCTCTTGACATCCAGCATTCCATGAAGTCTTAACCACTCAGCTTGAAGAGGAAGGCTACTTCCTTCCTCCTGACAGGGCCGTTCCATCAGCCGGGGCTCATACCCACCTGTTCCTCTCCTTCTTCTGAATCCCTTAAACCACATCTGGAGAGTCACATCTGAGGCTCACAGCTGGCCTCAGCCTGCCCAGAATTACAGTGAATCCTCAAACACTTGGCATGGAATAATAGAACTGAGATTTTTAAAAGTCCAACGGGTTACCTGGACCTCTCTTTGTCTATGAACAATTCCACCCTATTCTCATTTATACACCATTTCACATCAACATAGACATAAATCTCATTAGAGATTCTTTCTTTTGGTATAATATTTTTTCTTATAATTAGAAAAGATGGTGCCTCAAGAAATGAACACAACATGCTATACAACTCTGCAAAGTGAATGCTCCACTCCAAGAGGTTAGCCAGTTGGTTTCTGTGTTGTTTTTGTTTTGTTTTTTCTTCATAGGATATAAAATAAGTATCAAGAGGTCTGTGGTCATATTTCCTATTTATGAAAGCCAAGAATCAGCTTTGCTGCTAGCATCATTTCATGGTTACTGTTTTCATTTCAATGGTTAATAATTCTTCAAGTTTCTCTTATCAATATTTATTTGTCAAATGTGGTTATATCTATTATGAACGTTGCTTTGCTTGTCCATGTTCTTGTAGCATGTTATCTATCAGATTTTTGCTTCTCTCCTTGATTTCCAGAATATTATGTATTCCAGTGGCAGTGAACAAAATTTCACTCAGGAAACCTTGTTGCTAATTTATTTTACTAAGTCTTTAACGTGAGAATTTACTTTCCAACCAATCACAGCAGTGTCTTCTGTACCAATCACAGAAATGACAGCTTGTGTTTACACCAATCACAGCACCAGGGCCACGTGTGTGTGTGTGTGTGTGTGTGTGTGTGTGTGTGTGTGTGTAAGCACTCCCGCTCTGTCCTGGATTGGTCACAGGGTCATTTAGAATTCATTGAGGCTCATGAGAGCAAAACAGTCCAATGCAAACTGCAAATCATTTGAAACAGTGATGGCTGGGGCTGCACCTTCAGGAGCTGGGGCTGTAGCAAATGGCTGCAGTTTCATAGCTTGCTGCAAATGTCTGTAGATGTTTAGAATAGCAGGTACCAGGTATGAGGGTGCCTCACCTGGATAACAATTCTTTCATTCAAAACAGCCAGAACTACAATGGAGAGCCCAATATTTGTCAATCAGGGAATAAGATCACCCTATCTTCCAATACATATTTAGATAAGAGAAGAGGTCCAAGTATTTAACTCAGGGGAAAGTTGACTCTAGAGATCAAGGAGCTAAGAAAAATCAGGGCTGGAGGCTGATAAAGAGAGACTTATGAATTTCAATAAACCGAAGAGAAGGTTCTCCTGGAAGCTTAGCAAAGCAAATGTTTCCACGAAGAAGGATGATGCATGATGTCAAGGGCTGATAACAAAGGCTTGAATTTGATGACATGATTCGCATTGTTGCCCTTTGGCGACCTTGATAAAGATGATGTCAAAGTAGAAAAGGACCTTCAAGAGAACAAGAGACAAGCATGTCTTTAAGCCCTTAATTCACAATCTGTGCCCATTAAAGTAAAATCCTCCCTTGTCGGTAATGTGTGGAATGTGCCCATCCTTATCCCAATCCCCTGAGCCCATTCTCCTCTTACACCACACATAGGGACAGGGTGGCACCATGATGTCTCCATGGACCAATAGGACGCTGATCTTTATCTTACAAGAGGAAGAAACTTCTTTAAAAACGCTACCCTGGTGACTAGCAGAAAATCACCAACCCTCAACCACTCCAGCAACCTGAGAAAGAGTCCTGATCCTTCCTCTGATGTGGGACAGACTGATCTCTTGCCCTGGGTCAGCAATGTCTTCACAACCCTTGCCCTTACCCCTTCCCCATGCCCCCTCTCTACTTCTTCTAGAGAGAAAGACTTCAGTCAAACTTTTGCTGAGAGCTCACTCTATCCATGTCTCCATTTCCATTTCTTTTCTTCCTGGGACAGAGGTTTCCCCCACACACACATCCTCTGCCTGATGTACAATGCCTGGCTAGAGTGCATTCAAGAGAATAAGTGGAATTAGAAATAACAAATGTGGACAATTTTTTTGTGTGTGTGTGGTACTGGGGGTTGAACCCAGGACCTCATGCTTGCATGCTCTGCAAGTGCTGTACCACTGAGCTGCACCCCAACCCATTTTTTTACTTTTTGAGACACGGTCTTGCCAAGTTACCCAGACTGCCTCTGGTCTTGAACTTGCAATCCTCCTGACTCCGCCTCCCAAGCTGCTGAAATGTGGACAATTTTTGAGAAGGTCTTCTGCAGAGAAGAAGAGAAGTGAGAGATTAAGCTCGAATGAGATGTGAGGTGGCTGTGATCTGGGTTTCGCTGGGTTCTTGTGACTAAAAGTGAATTGATAGTTTATGATTAATGTGACTGTTTTGACAGCATTAACTCCCAGCTAGAGTTTTCTGTTATAACACAAGCTATAGCCAGGATAGCCTGCAGCCATAGCCCTGTGACATCTGATCCCATCAGATCTTGGAAGCTAAGCAGGGTCGGACCTGGATGGGAGACCGCTTGGGAACACCAGAAGCTGTAGGCTTGGGAGAAGGACCTGGCAACCCTCTCCCAAAAATCAATCTGCCATTGAAAACCCTATGAACAGCAGAGAAGCACTGACAATAGTGTTTCCCCTGTTGTACAGAGGGTCTCTATGAGTCAGATACCTACTCAATGGCACCTCACAACAACAATAATAGCCAGGATAAGTCGCTGGCTGGTACTCACCTTGACAACTGGCTGATTGACAGCAGTACTGACACCTATGTGTGGATATGCAAATGAGATAGTCAGTAGGCAGGACCTACCCAGCCCTCTAAAACTGACACCTGGAAGCTGAGATAATACACTTTCCAGGACCATGCATGCCAATGCCTTCAGACTGCTATTGAGACATCCCTCAGTGCCTCTAGTCTGTGAGCATTTGCCCAAGTGCACAGACCTTTTATTTATTTACTTCCTTTTTATGGAGCTGGGGATGGAACCCAGGACCTTATACATGCGAGGCAAGTGCTCTACCACTGAGCTACACCTCCAGCCAGTGGACAACTCTGACATCAGTGTTGGCAGCTTGACATTATTCTGACCCATATGAGTGTCGCCTGGAAGGGACTGGTCTCCCAGGCCATTTCAGCCATGTCTTACAGTATGCACAGTGTTTGGTTTGTTATTAGTACTCTGTCTGAATTACTTTCTTTTACCTGTTTTTAACTATATGTTCCCATGTTGTTTTTGCTTATTCTCATTTTGTGTGCAGTATAATCAACTGATTCACTCAGAAACCATCTTTGCTTCGCTTGGCTTATCACCTGATTAAAGAACTGAAGGGCCTGCCCCTTTTGGAGGAAATACAATCCTTGACATTAAATTGTCACCAGGTGTTGGGGAATAGGACACCATGGTTGGTCCAGTGGGATAGGGACCCAGACAAGGGAGTTTTAGACCAAAGATCCAACAGCTTGCTTATATGATTTAGCAGAGAGGAGGGTCAAAGGCACAAAAGAAAATAGAAAGGTAACCTGCAAGCTATCTGCTAGCACGTAAGAGAAGGTGCATTCCCTGCATTGGTCAGTGAAGGGAAAATATCACTCATCCACCAAAGAAATGAGCAGAGGCAGGTCTAGGGGTAAATTGCTGGCGGAAATGGGAGAAGGGGTTTTCTTTGTGGTTTTGTGCTATTTGTGAAATGGGGTGCAGCTGACATGGAGAGGAGGTAGTGGAGGCTGGAGGAAAGTGGAAAAGACAAGAAAGAGTTGGGGAAGGTGAACAAGAAGGTACCAGAAATATAGATGGGAGCCTGGCGCGGTGGTGCACACCTGTAATCCCAGAGGCTCAGGAGGCAGAGGCAGGAGGATTGCAAGTTCAAGACCAGAGGTAGTCTGGGTAACTTAGCGAGACCCTGTCTCAAAAAGTTTTAAAAAAATGGGCTGGGGGTGCAGCTCAGTGGTCCAGCACTTGGAGAGCATGCAAGCATGAGGCCCTGGGTTCAACCCCTAGTACCGCAAAAAAAAAAAAAAAAAAAAAAAGAAAGAAAGAAAAAGAAAAGAAAAGAAAAGAAAAGAAAAAGAAATATAGATGGCAGCTTATGGGCCCACTGGAAATCAGCATTCATAAATTTAAATGAAATCCATCCATGTGGTTGAATGGTCTCCAGCTATTTTCAGCTAGATATTGTTGTTGCTTTTAGATGCCGTTGAGGCAGGCCCAACTAATAGCGACCCTATGTGCAACAGATGAAACACTCCCTGACACTGTGCCATGTCCAGCACTATTGATACTCATAGGGTTTTCAATGGCTGATTATTTCAGGAGTGGGCTGCCGGGTCCTTCTCCCAAGCCTACAGCACCTGGTGTTCCCAGGCGGTCTCTCATCCAAATGTTAACCAGGCCTGACTCTGCTTAGCTTCTGAGATCTGCTGAGATCTGATGCCAGGGTGGTACACCAAAGGAGAGAAAGAAGGGGAAGGACAGAGGGGCCAGTTCTTCCCATCATGATATATGTTGTTGTTGTTGATAGGTGCCGTTAAGTTGGTATCCAACTCATAGCGACCCTATGTACAACAGGCGAAACACTATTGTCAGTGCTTCTCTGCTGTTCATAGGGCTTTCAATGGCAGATTGATTTTTGGGAGTGGGTTTCTGGGTCCTTCTCCCAAGCCTGCAGCACCTGGTGTTCCCAGGTGGTCTCCCATCCAAGTACTAACCAGTTCCTGACCCTGCTTAGCTTCCGAGGTCTGACGGGATCGGATGCCACAGGGCTACAGTTACAGGCTATGATATATGTAACACCCAGTATATAATCCACAGCTACTTATCCTCTCCATATTAGAGATATTCCTAAAGTATGAATGATTTTACTCATTCAAAATACATAGATACAAAGACAACTCCTCTTTCCAAATCTCCCTGAGCCCCTTGCTAGATTCACTTGGACATGGGACAACTCTGTCATTTCTTGGAATTTCCATCTCCTGTGGGGAGGCCTCCTCTAATGGAAGTCCCTCTTTCTGGTCATCCATGTACAGCTAATTAAAATTCTTTCTGGACTTAGGATCAAAGAACCCCATCCCATTGCAGTCCCACATTCTTCCTTCTTCTTTCAATGTCTTCCAAGATCTATTTTAAACTGGAAGTGTTGTGTATTTTCCAGGGGCCCTTTGACCTGTTCCCATTAAATCAAAAGGGGGAAGGAGGTCTCAGTCCTTCACCTCACAGTCCATCAACGAATGACAAAGGTCTGGACGAGTTTCTCGGCATCCGCTGCCACATCCAGGGAAATGGCGTACTTCCTTGCCAGGTGGCCCATGGAGTTGCTTGGTAATCCAAATCCACATCAGTCGGTGATTTGGAGTTAAACCCTGAGGGTAGTCAGGACAGAGTGCAAAGGACAAAAGTCCTGGAGAACGTCGGCAGCCCTGAGGACTTGGTTTGAGATGTTCACAATGAGCTGGAAAAGAGCGGAGAGAAAGCATCAGTGGGGCCAAGGATGTTTTCCAATTTTTGCCCCAGCGCGCTTGGCAGCTCACAGGATACCTTGACTTTTCCAAATATTGAGAAGAAAAAGCCAAGGCTTGATGCAAGAGTGAAAAGAGCCTGAAGCACTCCAATTTCCGGCTGGTTGAACAAAAGAGGAAACACACCAAGAACAGCCACATAGAGTGAGTGCTGAGGAGCTGGGCCAAAGAAAGAGCCATTTAATCGGAAGGAAAAAAAGCAGAAATGACCTCAGGATTTGCGTATGACAGGGCCATCACAGGGATGCGTTTGCGTACGTTCCGTGGGATTCTCCCATGGATGGCATACTGTTGTAAAGTCTGCAGTGCCTCAAAAAAGTAACTTAGCTTTGGAGTGATATTGATCATGAAATGTGATTGCAATGCAAGGAAAGCTAATATTATAAATGCAGATGCTGCTTGACATGGGTGGGGCCACATCTCCATAAACCCATAGTATCTGAAAATGTCAGACATGGGAGATGCATTTAAGACACCTGGTCTACCAGACATCCTGGCTGAGCATCGCAGTGTGACTTAGAGCATTGGTCACTCCCCGTGATGGTCATACTGTTCCCAAGGAGCTGTAGCCACCTCTCTGCCCAGCATAAGGAGAAGAATGGACCATGGACACCATGGCCCCAGGAACAATCCAAATTCAAAATTCCAAGTCTGGTTTCTACTGAAGGCGTATCACTTCCACACCATCCTGGCCCGAACCACCTAACTTCAGGCCTGTCGATATAGCATCCCTACTCAGTGGATGAAAGAGTCGTTAGCACAGGAGGCTCCTAATCTCCTAGTTGTTATTGTTGTGAGGCTTGGGAGAAGGCCCCAGCAACCCACTCCCAAAAAACAACGAGCCGTTGGAAGCCCTATGCATAGCAGAGAAGCACTAACAATCCTGTTTCGCCTGTTGGATGTAGGGTTTCTATGAGTTGGACACTGACCCAATGGGACCTAACAACAACAATGTCCCTAGGTGATATGATCTTATGGGACCACCAACACAAATGCAGTCCATCGTCGGCTGAAACGTCATTATGCAATGTGCCGTTGTGACTAGGACGCACCCAGGTCCCCACCCTCTCTGGCGTACTTCACACCTATTGGGAAAGGCTGTTGGCCTTACCATCCCGTTTTCCACTCAGTCTCCTCTTTGCCTGTTGCGATTTCCCATGAGGCTGTTTTCCCTCCCCGCTGTTCTTTCCTGCTGTGACTAGGTCAGTAGCTGCGGGTTATTTACCTTCAGCATATTCTCTTGTGCATTTCATCTACAAAAAAAACATGGTAACCCTACTCGGTCTTGAATGCCCAACTCAAACCCTACCTTCTCTGTGACCGTCTTCCTCCCCATCAGAAACGATCCTGCCTCCGGTGTGCTTATGAGCCTAGCAGCACAGGGGCCTTGCGACCCTTACCGGCTACATCATGTATTGCCTTGAGTGAACGTTGTTATGATACGTGGCATCTGCTATAGTTTGGAACCAAGTGTCCCCCAAAAGTCCAGTGGCAAAGGCTTAGTCCTCAGCTGGGCACTACTGGAAGGTGGTGGATACTTTAAGACATGGGCCTAGTAAGAGGTATTAGGTCATTGTAGGCTGTGCCCTCAAACAGGATTGTGGGACCCCAGCCTCTTTCTCTTGCCCCTTTTGTTCCCAGGCATGAGGTGAGTGGTTTTCTCTCCCATGCATTTCTGCCACATTTGGCTGCTTTGCCACAGGCCCAAAGCAACAGACCCAACCAGTCATAGGTTGAAACCCCCAAAACTGGGAGCAAAAGTAAACATTTTCTCTTTATAAGTTGATTATCTCAAGTGTTTGTCACAGTAATAGAAAGTTGACCAATTCAGCCTCCTAATGTGCTGCAGTCTCTGAGGTCCGGAGTTCAATTCCCAGCACCGCAAAAATGGGAGAAGGACCTGGCAATCCACTCCCAAGGCAATCCCGAAACAGTCTGCCATTGAAAACCCTATGAGGGTCGCTATGAGTCGGATACCGACTCGACGGCAACTAACAACAACAACAAAACAATTTCTCAGGCAACTGGGGATTTAAACTATATTCTTAAGTAATTTGCATTTGTAGAGCAAGCATATTTGTATCATAAAGAAGAAAGGAAGAAATGAAGGAGTAAGAAAAGGAAGAAAGGAAAGAAAGGCAGGAGGAAGGGAAGAGAAGGAGGAAGGAATGGTGGCCAGAATGCAGGTGCTATTCCACGGAAGGAGTTAGAGTTAGTCATGTCACATGATACACTGTATATGACCCTGTTTGGTTTGAGGGGAGTTGATTTGGTATTTTCCTCCTCCTCCTCCTCCTCCTCCTTCTCTTCCTCCTTTTCTTCTTCTTCCTTTTCTTCCTTCCTTCCTTTCTTTCTTTCTTGGTTATTGTTTGGTGTCTTTTGTTTTGTTTTGACATATTACGTGCAAAGAACCATTTTTTAAAATGGGGCACAGATGATAATTCAGTACATACATACAATGTGCAATAATCAAATCAGGATAGCTACCAATTCCGTCTCCTTAAACATTTTAAAAAATGTTTTCCCATTTAATAATAATTATACCTATTTATGAGGCATAGCATGATTTTTTGATGCTCTACATCATTGTGAGGACTTAAAGTAACTTCCCCACATCTTGAGATAATCAGATTTCATGTTGTGACAGTTTGACATTTCTCAGTCCCCACACCTCATTCCCTTAAAACAGAAATGCCCCATTGCCGTCAATCCTACCCTTGCCCCACACATATGCACACCTATTAGCAGGTGTCTAAGATAATGCAAACGAAAAAATTTTATCCAACCCCGACATCTCAATACATGTTGCTGTTAGGTACCATTGCATTGGGTGTGACTCATGGCAACCTGATATACAACAGAAGGAAACACTCCCCAACACTGTGCCATGCCCGGCACTATTTTCTGTGCTTCTCTGCTGTTCATAGACTTTTTGGTGGTGAGTTGTTTTGGGAGTGGGTTGCCAGGTCCTTCTCCCTAGCCTGCGGCACCTGGTATTCCGAGATAGCTTCCTATCCAAGGACTAACCAGGCTGACCCTGCTTAGCTTTCGAGATCAGGCCGGCTGGGAAGCCAGCTTGCTATAGCTGTAGGCTAACATCTCAATACATAGGGCAGCAAACTAGGTGCAGGGAAAAATGTGTCTCTAAGCCCAGAAATAATTTACTAAAAGGTTAGGCGGATATATCAGCATTCTCCCCTTGAGGCATATGTAGACAAAGCTAGAAGAAAATGCGAATATAAAATATATTACATTTCAGGCCAGTAAAGGCCTGTTCAAAAACCTTTTAAAGAGGTGCTGGCTGCATAATGAAACCTTCTAAGTGAGTCAAGCTTCAAGAAAAGACAGCACCCCGAACAGAAAGACATGGTTCAGGAGGAGATGGAAGTGTGTAAGAAGGTCTTTACATGAACAAACCTAGTTTGTTTTAGAAGGAAATTTCTCCAAAACTTTTTTGACCAGGTTATTTTTTTTGACTGGGTCATTGCCATTTTGACTGATTTTTCTAAAGTCCTCATTTTTTTTCACTGAGACTTCAGTTTTGCCAGCTGGGTACTGTTCAGGAATCCGGGCATGTGAAGGCCAGGGGAGCTGTGTCAGGCCATTGTCACAATCACTGGGCAAGTATGATAGGTTTACATGCTCAGAGACCGAGCTTCTGCCATTCCTGTCTTTGGTTGTTCTGTTTAGTTCTGGTTTTTGAGAGTAAATGAGTATATCCGATCTTTCCTGAGCACAGAGCTTTCAGAGAGAGGAAGAGGTAGGTAATTTGCAAAAAGGGACTAAGTTCCTGGACAGGACAGCAGGCCAGGGGAGGGAGGGGAGAATCAAGCAAAGACTCAGTACATGGACTTGGTGTCACAAAGCCGCCATGATCTGGTGCAAAGGTCTTTCAGCAGGCTGGCCACGGACTCCAGCATCTACAGGGTCAAGCAGAGGCCTTGGGGAGAGAAACATCCCAAGCACAAAGATTTTTACCCAAAGGAGCTCCCAGAGGAAGATTCTAGCTCTGGATCCTTACAGCTGTCCCTCCAGCGGAGGAGCTACCGACGGAGGCTCAGCCTCACGCCCCTTTGGTACGGAGCGAAGTCAATGTTAAGGGCTTCTCATAGAATCCTTGAACTTGGACATAAATACATCAAAGGGTTGGAAGCGATCGTGGTAAGCCGTGAGAACAAAACTCAGATTTGTTTACAACACCAGCCCAAAGCAAAGATCTGAAGGGCGCTTTCATTTCCAAATTCAGGGTCAGTTGACACAAGGCTGAATGGTGAAACGTGCCCAAGTCTTTGAGGCAAAGATGGTTTCCCTCAAGCAATGAAGGGCACCAGCCTATGAAAATGACATCAGTTTAAAAAAAAAAACAACAAAAAAACCCAAACTCATTTAACTTTCTGCAAATCCAACCCACGAAGTTGCCCTGTAAAGAGGGTTTAATAGGCATACGGAGCTCCCTGGCTTTTTGAGATATTGCAAAGACAGATCGTTGCTGGAGAATATTGTGCGCTTTTCCCCACTTCCTACCTCAACTTTATTATTTTCTCCCTTTAAAATACTTTTTTGCAGAGAGTAAAATGTGGATCCAGCCAAAACCTCAATCATTATGTTTTATTCCAGGACAGACTGTAAGTAGACACTTGAAAATAAATGCCGAAGCACTTGGTCTCTTTTAGCTAATGATAACAAAGAATTTAAAATAAACTTGTGGAGGCACTTATCAGTTTCAAGATGTGCAAAAAATTCTTCAAGCGCATGAAATTTTTACTTTTAAACAGCCTATCATTTACAGGGCCAAAAAAAGAAAAAGACACATTCAATGTGTTTCTCTTAAGCATCCAGACGGCCTTTCCGATGAAGAATCTTTAAATTTAAAGTAATGATCCTATTGCTAATCTGAAACAAACCTGCAATAAGCACACACTACTGCACATCTGAATATCCTAGAAACCCGAGGGAAATAGTATATTTATTCTACTTTTTTTTTTTTCAGACTAAGAATCAAACCTATTGCTTTGAGTTTAGTCTCTTTACCTACAGAGGTATCTGGAGGTTGAAAAAAAACATATTAAGTATATTATTTGAAAGTGTAACTAATAAACTATTTCAAATAAGTTTATCCCCTGTTTCCAGACTTTTCAGACAGCTTGTATATTATTTTGGCTCAGATAGCATTTTACATACTAATGAAGTACAGATGGGTTGCAAAATTATGCCCAATAGAAGCTGAACACATGAAGGTACACATCGATCCGCACAGGCAGGCAGATAAGTGCAAAGGACAAGATGATCATCCTGAACCTTCAACTTGAAAAAAAAAAAATCCTTGAACAAGAATTGTTGTTGTTGTTGTTGTTAAGTACTGTCGAGTCAGTATCCGACTCATAGTGACCCTCATAGGGTTTTCAATGGCTGAGTGCTTCGGGATTTCCTTGGGAGTGGATTGCCAGGTCCTTCTCCCATTGAACAAAAATTAGGGACCAATACCATGTTGAGCATCCTCGAACTTCTGTAACTGGGGAAAAAATTAGGGACCAATTATTCCTTGGGGGTCCTAGTTCGTAAAAGGTCCCCAGTTACAGAAGTTCGAGGATGCTCAACATGGTATCATTTCAGCACCGATGGTTAACTCCAAGCCAACGGCTTGTTCATTCACTGCCCACACACTTACGAGTGCCTGCCCTGGAGGATGGGAGGGAGGCAGGGAGAGAAGAGAAAGATAGGGGACCTGGGAGAGAAAAAGAGAGAAGTTATAAGGAATTGGATCCTGCAATTGTAGAAGCTACAAAATCCACCACCTGCCATCTCTCAGCCAGAGCCAGGAGAATCAATAGTACAGTTCTGGCCGAGTCTGAAGGCCTGCGAACCAGGAGCAAGGATGGTGTGAGCTCTGCTTTGAGGGTGGGAGATGAGCCTGGTCCCAGCTCCACAGTTAGACAGAGAGAGTGCACTCTCCCTTCCTTGGCTCTTTGTCCTAACCAGGCCTTCCATGAACTAGATGATGTCCACCCTTCCTGGGGAGGGAAACCCGCTGTACTCAATCTGCCAAATACAATGTTAATCTCATCCTCAAACATCTCACAGGAACATCCAGGATAAGGCTCGGCCAAATAGTGGAGTCTCTCATGGTCCAGTCAAGTTGACGTATAAAATTAACCCTTCCCATACCCAAACTAGGGCTGGGATTTAGCTCAGTTGGTAGAGCGCCGCTATGCAGTCTCTGAGGTCCCAAGTTCGATTCCCAGCACCACAAAAATAGAAGGACGTGGCAACCTACCTCCGAGGCAATCCCGAAACAACCACTGAAAACCCTATAAGGGTCACTATGAGTCGGACCAGACTCGACGGCACCTAGCAACAACAACAACAATACCTAAACTAAGATTATCAATGCCCCACCTTCCTCAGTATCCCTGGAGTTCCAGACAATACCAATATTTCCATCTGAAATGTCATATTCCAGGTGCCAGGTACACAGAAGGTGTTTAATAGATGCTGGGGATTCATTGTGTTTTATCCTCCTCTGCTCTCTAGCCAGTGTAGCTATTTGTTAGCTCCTCATTCAAGTTGCTAAGGAGAGAGTGGTTATTGCAAACTTCGGTACCCCGCAGTCCAGCCAGGTATCGGCCTCATCAGGACCACGCAGTGATCAAACACGGAAGTCTTTTCCCTCCACTTCACAAAGCATAAAGCGATTTTGCTTTGGCTTCGTAGCCATCACATCACCAAGCAGCAGCTGAGTTGGGCTGTGTGCTTAGTCAATTTGCTTTGTGCTTACTTTCTGTTAAATGAGCATGCTAATTCACTGCTGTAAAATTCACCGGGTACAGGAAGATCCTTTGTCCGAAAGTTAGCAATTCAAATTGTGCAGCAAAGGGTTCCTCTTGCAGAGCAACACCAGGACTTAACGGAGCCACAATAGCACAGAATGCAGCTCTCATTCTCCTTCCTTCTCCCCTGCCCTGTGGGCCACGTTTCATTCCCCAGCCACAGAGAGCAGCTTATAAAAGAGAGAAACATTTCCACAGGGCACTGGGGCGTGCGAGCTGCATGCTGTTTGGATTTGCACCGTATCGTTTTTGTTATCTCCCCAGGTCATTTATAAAATTCATAAAATTTTGCCGTTGTGTGTGGGCAAATAGGTAGGAAATCTCCAAGCATTTCGAATTCCATAAAGTCCAGAAGGAACTTTGCCAAATTCGTTCCCTTCTTGCTCTTTAAACTCCTATACCTTTAAAGGGATATTCAATACTTTTGTTTTTGACTCGGTTACTCAGCCCATTAAAGTGTTGTCTTCTAAAAGCTATTTGCTATTCCAGGGGTCTCAGGAGCCCCTTTTACAATCCTTTTTAAGCCCTTTTGCTCTGAAACAGGAAGTCAATGAGATATGGCTTTGCTCTGCAGACAGCCAAGCGTGCCAGGATGCATCTCAGCAAAGCAAAGGCAAAGAAGCCTTGATCGACTGGAGTTGGAAGGAAGTATAAGGGAAATTAGAAGCTGAAATGCCAGCAAAGCACTGGCTTCAAGGTGGATACGTGCTGGCGAGATCTAAAGGCTTGAAGCTGCCTTCACACCTTTCCGTGCGATGTTGGCTTAAGGAATCAGCACCAAGCCATCAGGTCCCACTCGATTTTCTCACTCTCAATATTTAATTTTGTCGCTGAAGCAGCAGTTATCTGACGGAGTTTCTGCACAAGGGCAAAATATAGCATCGGAGCCGGAGAAAGCAAGCCAAACTTTCCCTCTCTTTCTTCCTACTTATTATCTGTTGGCCAAGATATGATCTTAAAGGAAGTGCGCAAACACCCCGGACGAGCTTTGCAGATCTGTCATAACAAACTAATGCAAACTGTTGTTGTTAGGTGCCATCCAGTCGAGTCCAACTCATAGCAACCCTCATAGGGTTTTCAATGGCTGACTGCTTCGGGATTGCCTTGGGAGTGGGTTACCACGTCCTTCTCCCATTTTGCAGTGCTGGGAATCGAACTCGGGACCTCAGAGACTGCAGAGCGGCACTCTACCAACTGAGGTAAATCCCAGCCCAGTGCAAACTAGGTGATGTCAAACAACAGAAACGTCCTCTTGCAGTTCTGGAAGCTGGAAGTCCCAAACCACCGTGGTCAGCAGGGCAATGTTCTATGTGAAGACTCTGTGGTCCTTTCTTGCCTCACCTGGCATCTGAGGCTTCCCAGCAATACTCAATGGTTCTTGGCTTGTAAATGCATCCATCCAGCCTCTGCCTCTGTCGTCACTTGGCCATCTTCTCCCTGTGTCTCGATCTTCTTGTTGGGACACTAGTCATATTGGATTTAGGGCTGGCTCTAATCCAGTGTGCCCACAGCCATAGCACTGTGGGGTCCGATCCTCTCAGATCTCCAAAGTTAAACAGGGTTGAACCTAGTTACTCCTTGGATGGGAGACAGCCTGAGAACACCAAGTGCTGTGGGCTTGGGAGAACGACCCGGCAACCCATTCCCAAAAAACAATCAGCCAATGAAAATCTTATGAATAGCAGAGAAGTACTGACAATAGTGTTTCCTCTGTTGTACATAGGGTCACTATGAGTTGGACACTGATTCGACGGCACGAAACAACAACAATTAATCCAGTGTGACAGCACCTTTACTAATTACATCTTTAAATACCCTATTTCCAAAGAAGCTGATCTCACAAAATTGCAGACATACAAGAATTTGGGGAGGAATCTATTTTAACACTGTAGAGTCGACTCACTGTTCTCTAAAACTCCCATGTGCAAAATATATTCTGCCCTACCCCCAGCTTCCCCCAAAGCCAACCCATTCCAGTATAAATTCTAAGTCCAGAATCTCATCAAAGTAGTATCAGCTCAAGATGTCCTAAAGCTTATCATCTAAATCAGGTATGGATGAGACTCTGGGTCTGAGCTGCATTGGGAGAAATTGCTCTCCATCTATGGACCTGTGAAAGTAGAAAATAAGTTACCATACATTCTCAATTCTACTATATACACTTTCAACAGTCAACACATGATTCTAAACCACTTCTGATTTTGTAGCCCTCTACAACTGTTGCAAAGGTACAAATTAGAATTGAGAATATGTGGTATCTCCCAGGGGCCATGGTGCACCCCTCTGATCCCAGCAGCTCAGGAGGGCTGAGGCAGGAGGATCATGAGTTCAAGGCCAGAGGCAGTCTGTGCATCTCTGTGAGACCTTGTCTCAAAATAAAAAACAAAAAAGTGGGCTGGAAGTGCAGCCCAATGGTAGAGCATCTGCCAAGCATGTGCAAGATTCAACCTCCACAAACACACACACACACACACACACACACACACAAAAAGGAAGAAAGAAAAGAAAAGAAAAAAAGCAAATGACAGATATATAGATAAATAGATGAAGATAAATGATAGGTGACAGATAAGAGACTGGGCTGGGGTTTAGCTCAATTGACAGAGTGCTGCTCTGCACTTTCTGAGGACCTGGTTTCCGGAAATGATCAGCCACTGAAAACCAACAACAACAGATGGGCTGGGGTTTAGCTCAGTTAGTAGGGCACTGCACCACACTCTCTGAGGCCCTGGGTTCAATCCCCAGCACAGCAAAAATGGGAGAAGTACATGGCAGCTCAGTCCCAGAACAATCAACCATTGAAAACCCTACATGGGTCACTATGAGTCAGACAGGACTCGATGGCACCTAACAACAACAACATACAATAGACACAGAGGTACGTGGCACATGAGATCTTTGGGGAAACCTGTTGGAGCAGTGAGGGGTCCCATCATGAGACACGAACATGGAGTTGCTCTGATAACAATTGCCCGGTGCTAGCAGGGCACTGGGAAGCTCTTCCCTGGGTGGGTCCAACAACCAGTGGACACTGAGCTGAAAACCACGTGGCTCTGACAGCAGTGAGGGGAAGAGCTGCAGGAACTGAAGCCTTAAAGGGACAGAGCCTACTCATTGACAGGACTAGTGGCAAAAGCTGCAAGGCATGGACTGCTGTAATTGACAGATGCAAAACAGGCAGCGCTGCAAGATCAGTAGTTGGTAGCAGCAGCAGGACAGCAATACAAAATGGTGAGTGGAAATGGTGGCTGTGGCCATAGCAATAAGAGGCAGCTGAACAGTTCCAGAAGAGCAATCAGGGCAGGAAGAAGAGAGACAGCAGATGTAAAGGGAAGACAAGAGAGGGCAGAGAGATGAGGCTGAAGGATAGAAGAATCAAAGAAGAGAAACCACATATCCAGTTTGCTAGAAGAATTCCAGAGAGCTATTGAGTCTTTAGGACCAAGAGTCTCAAATATCCCAGGCTCAGGACCTGTAACACTGACTGAGGATCCTTACATCTAGGTCCCCCTGGAGACTACAATGCCAGCTGCTGTCAAAGGCTTAGGATTCTTGATCTTCTCAGCCTACATAAGAGCTGTAACACTTAACAAACTTCGGATTACTGAGCTCCTTGGCCTACATAAAAGCTGTAACATTGACAGTCAGGGCTTCAAACTCATGTGAAATTGAGTTCAGGTTCAGGTATAGGTTCAATATGCTAAAACTCAGAGGGTTCAGGTTTAGTTTGAGTTTGGTATTAAATCTTATATCAGAGCTTCAAAGCAAACCCAAACCTGAACCCTGAACCCACTCTAGTTCAAGCATTTTCAAATGTTTTTCTGAACCTGAACCCAAATCCAATGAAAAATCGGGTTCTGGTTCAGCTTTTAATACCCCCACCCCTTTCTCTCTCTCTCTCTCTCTCTCTCTCTCTCTCTCTCTCTGTGTGTGTGTGTGTGTGTGTGTGTGTGTGTGTGTGTGTGTGTACTTGTGTTGTTAACTATTTAAAAATTGGAAAAAATTGAAAAATTCATTCATCTATCTCCACATAGGCTTAAAATTTTAAACTCAAATCTAAGCCCTCTAAATTTTAACATATTGAGCCTGTACCCAAACCTGAACCCAGTTTTCCATAGGTTTGATGCCATGCTTACAGAGCTAGAATTCTCAATCTCCTCATCCTACATAATAGCTGTGACAGTAAGGAGTGCCTCTTGCCGCTGCTGCTCCAATCCATCTACTGTCACTGCTCACCGCTGTCAAACACTCAGGAAGACAGATGATGCCAAAACCCAGCACTTGAAGAATTCCTTTTTCTACCCACAATTTCTACCCAGGTAGAGCAAAAGGATCCAAGCCAGCTGACGGGTACCATTAGTATGTTACAACTATAGGAACTGTTACTATTTCACAGGTTACAATGACTTTTGAAATTGTAGATGAAATTGAGATAATTGTGGCATTTCAGTCCGCAGTACCTGGGAGTGAGGATGTCCCTGTGGCTGCAGACAAACCTCAAGCCCTCTGCTCATCAGCCACGGTAGACATCTAGTGCCTCTAGTGAGCTCCGTGCCTGCCAAGAGCGGGAAATGGCAGGGCGAAAACACATAGACCCAAGTAACCAAGAAAGCTATCAAGAACAAACGAGGGGCAAACCATTTCACCAGCAATGTGTTTCAGAGAGTCAAAGAACATATGCTTCTAATTCTACTTCAGCTCTCACAGAATATAAAGAAATTTCATACCACTTTTATCATACTGAGAAAAACTGATGTCAAAATATGGAAGAGTAGAACCAAAAAGAAAAGATGTAGGATTTCCACTGGCAGAATGGCTCTCCACAGAAATTGCTCAAAGCAAGAACAAAAAGCAAAAATAAAAGAGCAAGTTTCATTTTTGGTGAAATGAGGATACACCTGTAAATGCCTAGGC
Organism: Pedetes capensis; assembly: GCA_007922755.1. Taxonomy (NCBI): domain Eukaryota; kingdom Metazoa; phylum Chordata; class Mammalia; order Rodentia; family Pedetidae; genus Pedetes; species Pedetes capensis. Next base: position 29,170 of record VMDO01014486.1, on the reverse strand, counting down.
ACGCTATTTGAGAATGGGCTGCCAATCATCCACCTGGAAGCATACTCACCAACCTCACTGATGAATACAGATGAAAAAATCCTTAGGAAATATAATGATTACCTCTTATCAAAAGCAAATGCATCATAATCAAGTAGAGTTAATCCCAAGAATAAAAGAAAACCTACTGATATTACATTAAATATTTAAAGTACACACAGAAAAAGCATTCACTAAAATTGTAAAAAAATTTACAACTAGCAAAAAAAGAGATATCTTAATTTGATAAAAGTTATTAAAAGTAGAGCAAACATGTATAACAATGAAAGTGAACAGACATTACCACTAAAATCAGAACTAAGGCAAAGGTGGCCTCTCTCATTACTTCTGTTCAACATTGGCCCAAAGGCCTAAACAACATAATATAGCAAGAAAATAAATAATAGAGAACTGAAGATATGTAATTCATTGTTTCACAGAAACTCAAGAAAATCTATAAAAAGACAATTATAACTACTAAGAAATTTCAGCAAGATTGTAGGATTAAAAAAGCAATCCATAAGGTAACTAGCACTGCAATATAACACAGACTTCAAAACTGGAAAGGACAAACAATACCCATTTACAGTAGCAACAAACATGAGAACCAACATACAAGTAGATTCAGATCTCGTGAAGGTTGTAAAAGGTTTTTTTGTCAATGATTACCAAACATCACTGAGAGGCAAGAAGATGAGTAAATAGAAAGCCACAGTGCATTCATTGATAAAAAGACTCAAGATCATAAAGAAGATACTAACTCTCCCTTATTTAACACATAAATGAAAGGCTATTGCAGTAAAAATTTTAACAAGATTGTATGAGATCTGGCCAGCTGGTCCTGAAATGAATATAGAAAAATTAGGGACCAAAAAGAACTAAGAAATTTTGCAGAATGAGGAAAAGGAAATTATTGTAGCAGCTTATAATATTGATGGAGCTATTGTATTTAATATGATGGGTTTGGGGCACCTGCACAGCCTAATATGGAAAGAAGCAGAATCCAGAAATAGAGTTGAGCTTATATGAAAACTTGATATAAAACAGTGTTGATATTAACTATATGGTATTGGGATTTCCTTTAAAAATACTGTGAGATACAGGAACATGGACAGGCACTTGAATGCTGTAGGTCTAAGAACTGATCGTTGTTAGAGTTGGGAAATAGGTGCTAGTTATTATTTTCCCTACTTTTAGCAAAAACTCTCCATTATAAAAATATTTTTGAATCAGTAATACAGTAATGTACTCTTCCATAAGTTAACAATATAAATGAGGCAAAAAATAAATCAGTGGTGAAACGAGAAATGCAATGACAAGTTCCTGTACAATAGGTTATTCTATGGAAACATAAGACAAAATTGTATCCTTACTTCATCAAACACACAAATACAAAAAAAAAAAAAAAAAACCCACCCACACAACACACCCCAATGACCTAACTTCCTTCCCTTAGGCCTGCCTCCTACAGCTTCCACCACTTGCCAATAAGCACCACAGGCTGGCAACCAAGCCTTCAGCCCACGAGACTTTGGAGGACACTCCAGATCTAAAATGCAGCATGTCTCATGACCGATTTGTAACCCGTATGGAAGCAAGCCCCCAACGGGGCAGCCTCAGCTGAAATCTTAGGCCATCTTAAAACCATATTCTGCTCTCCTATCTACAAAGCTGCCCACCTACACCAAGCATGCATAAGAACTGGATTGGTCACTAAGGGTTTGTGAACAAAAGACTAACTTACACACCTCCGAGGGGGCATTTAATCAAAGCCTCTCGCCCTGCAAAAACAAAAGGGTCTCTGTGTTAGGAATGGAGCCCAGGGCTTCTGCCTGCCACGAGAGTACTCCAGCAACAGAGTCCCCTTTCAGCAGCTTTGATCTTCTCAAAGGTCCTCTATCTCAGCTCCTCTCTTCCACTTTAACACCTGCAAAACTTTCTTTCACCAAATCCACATATGAAGCTATAACCTCACTTAGTATAACCCACGCAGCAGCACAAACCCTCATTAAGAAGCCTGAGAGACCTTGGTGATCTCTCCCAGGACAAGTGGCCTAAACAGAGTGCACCTCCAGCAAAAAGAACGGCTAGCTGTGCTTCTAGGAAAACACTTTCTCTTATTCCATGCGCTTGCATCTGTACTTATTACAAAAGGGATTTTATAGAAATCATCTAGTTAAATATCCATTGCACCCATGAAACTACAATCCCGAAGACGCAAAAACATACTAAACATTATCTCCACTGTCAGGTAGAGAGGCACAGGCGCTGAATAAGTAAGAGAACTGTCCAATATCTCACCTCTAGTGGCAAAACTTAGACTGTCCCTTAGTCCTTTGGCATTGCCCAGCTGTCTTCCAACTAAAGAGCTCTGCCTCCCGATAAGGACCATCGCTTCCGCCTGCGTGAAGTCCCTACTCTTTATTTTCTCATCAACAAACTGAAGGTCCCTTTTATCCTTGGCAATCCCCATAGTTTGTTTCTACGAGGACGCAGGTTGTGAACGGGTGTCCACTCTGTGTGTCTTCGAAGAAAGACGCCTAATGAACGCAAGGTGTTGCTCCAATGGAGACCCAAGTTTTGACCTCTCGTGTGTGTCAATGATTGATGTCATTCATTTCAAAGCAAAATGTAGCCCGATACTGGCCGGGGAAACAAGGCATGTAAATTAATTCAGCCATAAAACCTTTTAAAAAAAAAATTAGAAGAAGGAGGGCTTTGGCAAGTAGATGCAAATGGGGGAACAACCTAAGTACTTCCGTCTGTCCGTGCCTCTCTCTGCTGACAAGTACAGAGAGCGCTAGGGACTCTTTTGTGTGGGTTGGGAGGTTTCTTTTGGTTTGGTTTGAGTTTTTTGTTTTGTTGGTGGTGTCGTTTGTTTTTTTAACCTATTCAAAAGATCACTTGTATTAATCTCTCTCAAATTGTCCCAGCACAGAGAAAAAAATTGAAATGACAAGCTGATATTAACCAGATAATCCACCACCTACTGCCCTCCCTTCTTCCAGTGTATTGTATATATGGATGAAGTGGAAAATTGAAGATACAGCCATTTTTCTGCACAATGTGACTGATTCTATTATGTCAAGAAAATAATGACATCTTAAAACACGGACAGCAGCTGGTGAAGTGAATGGCATTAATTTCATACCCAGAAATCTGAATTTGTGGGGGTTTTTTAATACTGAAAACACATTTGAAATATATTTGCCTGGTAGAGGGACAAGATTGGCATTAAGGTAAACAATTGGCAAACTGTTCGTAGCGGTGAATTTGTGCAGTGGCTTTTCATTCCAAAATTTTAGAAATTAGAGACTGCTCACCAGATGTTGTTAGAAAAAAAAGGATTTTTTAAAAACTAATTTAACTACTAAATTGCTAAAAGGTATGTTCTGGTAAGTTCTCTTTTAGTTTAAAATGTCTGTGTCTTGTTAAATGTTTATTGAATAGTGTAATTATATTGCTTTTGCTGTTAAATGATATTGGCATTCTTGAATAAGAAAGATTTTTATTCAGGCAAGATGAAATGTGAACATCTGGCAGAACCTTAATGTGTAACGTTGAAACAAACAAACAAAAGCCTTGACCTCTGTGTTTTTTTCTTTTCCACTTTCCCGAATTCTCTGGGTATGATTCACATCAGAACACACTTAGACATGAGGACCCTGTCACTTACGTCGAAATGTTCAAAGTAAATCCTCAGCAAGCTGGCGGCTAAGTTGGGATCAACTTAGCCACGAAACAACTGTTTCGCAAGCAGTGAGGCAGCTGCTTTATCCATTTCAAATTTCTGTGATAGGAAAAAGGAGGGGAAAAGATTTTTAAAATAGACGTCATAATGTGGCCATTTGCTATAACATCGCACACACTCAGTATTTTGCATAATAACTTTTTTCAAGACACTATAAATAACGAAATTAATTTCTAGAGTGTAATGTCAGTTTTCTGTGGTTTTTTTTCTCTACACAGATTATTCCAGTTTTAAGACTCTCCTACTGTTGTCTGTTATATGGTTGAAAGTTCTGCAAAGTAGCTGTATTTATCCTCAGGAAAAGTCAGTAGAGTGGCTGGCTCACAGTGCTCCCAGTACATTTCTTTCTTCTCCTTCCCATTTTCCATTAATGGAAGGTGACAGAACATTGGCTTTCCAGCACATGAAGAACTCTTTATTAATTTAAAGGCGATATTTTTATGTGTGTGGAAAAAAGAAGTTGCAAACAGCCCTAAGTGGCCCACAAAGAATCTTCAAGGCAGAATTTTTTGTTCTCTTACGTTTCCCTGAGAAAAAATAGGTTCAGACATCAGAATCCATCAGATATAATCAAATGCAACTGCCTAAAACCAGCCATATCTATGCAGCAACATTACAGTTGATAAGCCAAGCCCTTACTCCACACTAAGATCCAAAGGCTTTCGTTCACCTTAAATATCCAGAATGGTTTCTAAGAACGCTCCAAGCTGACCAACTCCTCAACTTTCTGTTTGCTTTGTTGTTGGTGGTGGTGTTAGGTGCCTTCCAGTGGGGTCCAACTCACAGCAACCTTCATAGGATTTACGATGGCTGATTGTTTTGGGGGTGGACTGCCACATCCTTCTCCCAGTTTTGCAGTGCTGGAGATCAAACCTGCATTCTCAGAAACTATGGAACAACATTCTACCAACTGAAGTAAACCCCAGCCCCACTCCAGGCATACCACGAGGCTTGAAATTAATCTGAAAGGCAATGGTATTTGTGCAAGAATGTAATACAATCAATTTTGTATTCTTTCAGAAAGATCACTCCTGTGATTTTTTTCTTTCTCTCTAAAACTGGAGGGTTGAACCCAGGGCCTCAAGCATGCTTTTGCACGTGCTCTACTGCTGAGTTGCACCCTCAGCCCATTTTTTGCTTTTTATTTTGAGTCAAGGTCTCACTAAATTACACCAGCTGCCTCTGGCCTCAAACTTGCGATCCTCCTGCCACCGCTTCCCAATTGCTGGGATTACACACGAGGGCCGCCATGCCGGGTAATGTCCATGGGAACATCCCGCTCTCACCTACACAGAACATAGGTATTCCAAGCACTTACCAAAACAGTTTGGTCTGTTTTGTCTGGGTTTTGCTTTTGAGATAGGGTCTTGCTATGTAGTGCAGGCTGGCCTCAAACTCCTGATCCTCCTGCCTCAGCCTCCCTAGTGCTGGGATTACCAGCCGTGAACATCATGCCCAGCTGATTTTTTTTCTTGAATGCAGTATGTTGTTGTTGTTAGGTGCCGTCGAGTCGGTATCCGACTCATAGCGACCCTCATAGGGTTTTCAATGGCTGACTGTTTCGGGATTGCCTTGCGAGTGGGTTGCCACGTCCTTCTCCCATTTTTGTGGTGCTGGGAATTGAACTCAGGACCTCAGAGACTGCAGCGCAGCGCTCTACCAACTGCGCTAAATCCCAGCCCCTGAATGCAGTATAGCTCATATAAAGTGCAAAAATCTATATCAGCACTACTGTGTGAATTCTTACATATGTATACCCCTGTGCCATCTCTACCTAGGGCATGATAGAGAACATTTTCAATACCAAGAAAGACCCCCCTGTGTGTCCAGCCAGGCACTACTGTCTGGAATCCCACATACAAACACTGTTTTGACTTCTATTGTGACAGATTACTTTTGGCATCATGTAGTATCCTTATTTATCTGGTTTATGTATTTATGTTTTTGTGTGTGTGTGCAACATACAGTTTTTGAGGTTCAGATTGGCAGTGAAAATGAAAAATGGCACAGCTACTTTGGAAAACAATCTAGCATCATCCCATAAAATTTAGCATCTGCTCAATCTGCTCATAGCTATGCACCCAAGATAAACTCCTATACATGTGTGCCATGAGACATCTTCAGAAATGTTCACAGTGGCACTACTCATAAGAATAAAAATCAAACTGGGCGCGGTGGCGCACACCTGTAATCCCAGCGGCTCAGGAGATAGAGACAGGGGGATCGCAAGTTTGAGACCAGAGGCAGTCTGTATAACTTAGTGAGACCCTGTCTCAAAAAGTAAAAAAATGGGCTGAGGGTGCAGCTCAGTGGTCCAGCACTTGTAGAGCATGCAAGGACGAGGCCCTGGGTTCAACCCCCAGTACTGCCAAAAAAAAAAAAAAAAAGAATAAAAATCTAGAAATAGTCAAAACAATAACAAGAAAACTGAACTGCTTTTTTTCTATTTACACAATGCCTATTGTACAACAGTGAAAAGTGAATGAATTACACATAAGATGGATGACTCATAGAAATATAATGATTATAAAAAAAATAATCCCAGGCCATTTAAAATTGTAATACATAAATACCACGTTCAAAAGTTGGGATAATATATTGCTTAACAGTGTAGATGAGTATAAGAACATCATTTTTAAGGTGAGAAAATGATAAGAATAGAAATGGAGCCTAACATGGTGGCACACACCTCTAATCCCAGCCTCTCAGGAGGCTGAGGCAGGAGGACTGTGAGTTGGAAGCCAGAAGCAGCCTGTGTAACCCAGCAAGACCCTGTCTCAAGATAAAAGAGTAAAAACTGGGCTGGGGGTGCAGCTTAGTGGTAGAGCGCTTAGAAAGCATGTGTGAGGCCGTAGTACCACAAAAAAAGAGAGGAAGGGGCGGGGATCTAGAGAGAGCACTCATTTCTGACACCTAAGTGGCATATGTGGGCTGGATTTAGCTCAGTTGGTAGAGTGCTGCGCTGTAGTCTCTGAGGTCTCGAGTTCAATTCTCAGCACCACAAAAATGGGAGAAGGGCCTGGCAATCCACTCCCAAGGCAATCTCGAAACAGTCAGCCATTGAAAACCCTATGAGGGTCGCTATGAGTCGGATACGGCACCTAACAACAACAAGAACAAGTCGCATACATGGGGAATACCAGTTGGTGGGAATGGCATTGCTTTGGGTGTGAGTTTATAACCTACCATTAGGCCGCAAAGTTTCCATACATGTTACATTTATTCTTTTGTGTCAAATATTCTGTTCTAATTTTAAAAATTAAACAGTGAATGAACCAATCTTGTTAGTGGAAAGGTAAGAGGTTACTATCTGCAGGAAATAGAACTTGATTTCCTGCTTTGACTTAAGAGGAAAAAACGCCCTCAAGATACCAGGAGGGAGATGACTCTTGCTCTGGAATCTGGGAGGGACCAAACTTCTCCCAGGGAAAGTCAACTTTCAGTTCAAGTCAAGAGTGGAGACAACGTTTGGGGACAACAACGTTGGAGAGGAGTTCATTCAAAATTAAACAAGGAAGAAGAGTCATCCAACTTCCATTTAGATAAGAAAAGCGAAAGCCCAAATTCATATGTTAAAGAAACCACACATTCCCCTCTTCCTTATAGGCATGATAACTAACATGCTCCTCTCTTTAATCTCTTTTCTACATGCTAATAGGGCTGGGATTTAGCTCAGTTGGTAGAGTGGTACTCTATAGCCTCTGAGGTCCGGAGCTCAATTCCCAGCACCACAAAAATGGGAGAAGGAAGTGGCAATCCACTCCCAAGGCAATCTCGAAACAGTCAGTCATTGAAAACCCTATGAGGGTCGCTACGAGTCGGACTTGACTCGATGGCACCTAACAACAACATGCTAATAAGGTGGTAAATACTTTATTAAGTAATTTATTTGCTAATTACAATTTTAAATTGTTAAGAATGTACTTGTTGTTAGGTGCTGTCTGACTCATAGTGACCCTATATACAACAGAACGAAGTACTCCCTGACTCTCTGCCATCCCCAGCATTCTGTCAGTGTTTCTATGCTATTCATAGGGTTTCCAATGGCTTGTTGTTTGGGGAGTGGGTTGCCAGGTCCTTCTCCCATTTTTGCAGTGCTGGGGATCAAACCCAGGGCCTCAGAGAGTGCAGAGTAGCATTCTACCAACTGAGCTAAACCTCAGCCCCGAGAAGTTTCTTAGCTTGTCAAATAAATTCTAACTGAATGCAATAATGAGTGCACTTCAGCCAGAACCTCAAACACAATGATGGAATTCGGTGAATCGATTTGTTTTTCTAGACTTAACTCTTTGCATTCCAAGAGTGATCTCCAAGCTGGAAATAGATAGTTCAGTGGCAGAGCACTTGCTTGGCTTTGGGTGGGGCCCTGGGTGCCATCCCCAGAAAGAAGAAAGAGAAGGAAGGGGGAGGAGAAGGGGGAGAGGAGGAGGAGGAGGAGCAGGTGGAGCAGGGGTAGTGGTGTTGGTGAAGGCAGCAGAAACAAAAAGAAAAAAGTAAAGATCTCTATCAGCCAAGTTTTGTAAGTTGGAGGTACATTTGAAAACCACCAGGTTACTAGAGAGGCTTTCTCTGTTTTCTGAGTCAGGATCTCACTGTGTTGCCCAGGTTGGGCTCAGGCGAGCTTCCTGCCTCATCCTCCCAAGCACCTGGCTCCAGAAACAGCCTTTGGCTGAAGTTACTGGAGTTTTAACAGGAGATGGGAAATTAACCGTTAAATAAGGCCTTCCCCCCCCCCCAGCACCAGAAACTTCCCTAGACTCTTTCTAATTTGTTAGAACAAGAAAAGCAAATATTAAGTATCTTGTTTTGTTGTTGTTATTCAATTGACACCAGAGAGAAACACTGAGCTTTTCAAATTATTTGGTCTTAGTACCACTTAAATCCTCCTTACGCTCGTTCCCCTGGCCACATTCAAGCATTTTTCAGAAACCTCTTGTTTTTCCTTATTATAGAACAAAAACATTCAGCTGATGTGGATGCCCTGAAGCTTGTTTTCTTTCCCCCCTTTGTCACGAAATGATCGGAGTCATGTAGTCTAAGAAAGCGCACACTGAGTCAGAAGCCAAAGCTATTACAAGATTTTCTTTTCCAAACCGGTTATTATTCTGAAAGTGTGTGATTTGAAAATCTAATATAAGACATTGTAAACTAGATGTTCACAGAAACCACGCTGGTACCTCACAAAGAAGGAGGCAAGGGAGGGAAATCTGTTACAATGCATGACTGAGCTGGCAGAAAGCAGGAGAATTCCTCAGAAGCCAGAACAAGAAAGCCCTTACCATAGAAGGAAGCCAGCTCTGGGGCTGAGTTTGCCTGAGGGTCTCTGCTGGGTCCTGGCAGCTGAAAGCCTGGGTTGGAAGAGACCACCCATCGGGAGAGGGGACCCGAACAGGATGGAAGATTAGATTAGAGAACAGAAACACAAGCTGGGCAACAGTGGTTCCCTCCAATCAGGAGGGCTTGGGAGCATAAACACATGAGAGTAAACACCCAGAAGACCCCAGGGGCACCGCGGCGGTCTCAACGTGAAGTCGGGCAGTGGGTAGATAGGGATTCGTTTGATTTTGAGTCTCGGAATTACACATGCATTCTTTCAAAAAAAATACAAATTAGTTCAATATGAAATTATTGCTGAAGTCAAATTCGTGTCAAAATATCAAGGGTAATTTCTATTTAGAAAATAATCTTCATTGCCCTTAAAAAGCACAGCAAATATGTTAAAATATTTGCATATCTAACGCCACCACAGAGGACATGCTTGAATGTCGTTTTGATGATCACCTTCCTCCTCTGTCTTCTCATCACTTGGAAAAAAATCAGAGAAAATACTGAAGGGTGGCTTGTGCAATTACCTCAGGTTTGACTCTGTCCCCTTACTGCATTTTGCTGTCAATTTGTGACAGTTATTCCCAGTAATCATCAAGACCAGCTGGGAATGACTTGAGAGCCTCCAAAAGTCAAATTCGCACGCCCAAAGCAAATAATCTTCAAAAAGCTTTAACTTTTCCAATATTGGAAAACAATTCTAAAATGTCATTGTTGTTTTCGGGTGCCATCAAATCGGGTCCAACTCATAGCAACCCTCATAGGGTTTTCAATAGCTGTTTTGGGATTGTTTCCAGAGTGGATTGCCACGTCCTTCTCCCATTTTTGTGGTGCTAGGGATCAAGCCTGGGTCCTTAGAGAGTGCAGAGCAGCACTCTACCAAATGAACTAAACCCCAGCCCACAATTCCAAAATAGTATATGCAAATTTTTGAGGAATAACTCTTCCCCAATAATGGAGGCTGCAGCATTTTAAAAGGGAGGAATTCCCCAATAATGACCCTGAAGAGACTGCCATTCAAATGTCAAAAATCTGATAATGTCAGTGGAGCGGTGGCGTGTGCCTATAATCCCAGCGGCTCCGGAGGCAGAGGCAGGAGGATCGCAAGCTCGAGACCAGAGGCAGTCTGTGTAACTTAGCGAGACCCTGTCTCAAAAAGTCAAAAAATGAGCTGAGGGTGCAGCTCAGTGGTCCAGCACTGCAGAGCATGCAGGAGCAAGGCCTTGGGTTTAACCATCAGTACCACAAAAAAAAAAAAAAAATCTGATAATGTTTTTATTTTTTCCCCAGTAATCTTATTTAGTTAGTAAATTTCTACATAGGGTCACTTTGAGTCTGACCTGACAGCATCTAGCAACAGCAACAACTTAATGTGTCTCATTATGACATTCCCATGCATGCATATCACTATACGTTGTTCATGTTTCATGGCAGGTTTTTAAAGAATTCATTTCAATTTATATTATCCCCAAATAGTGCTTTATTAATGAAGAATTGTTTCTGACAACCCACAAACTAGTTACAGAAAATACCAGTCATTGAAATGTTAAGATTAATGCTCTTTTGAGTATTTGGAAAAATCAAAATAGATGTTGCAATTTGCAATTTTAATTGGCTTAATTTAAAATAGGACTTATATAATCGGTTATAATGGTAAGCAAAGAGTAAATGACAACCCCCACACACACTCCCTGCCTTGGGATTGGGGATGTGGCTCAGTAGAGTACTTGCCCAGTGTGTGCAAGGCCCTGGACTGAACCCCAGCACTGCAAAAAAACTTATGTACAAAACAAAACAAAAAACACTAAACACACACACACACACACAGAAAAGAAAACTCCTGAGTGGCAGTGGTATTAAAACAAAAACTCGCATCCCATTACGTCAGCCTCTTGGTTATTCCCCAAAACACATCAGGCGTGTTCCTGCCTCCCCCCAGATCTCGCACAAGCCTTTCCTTCTGTCTGGAACACCCATCAGCCTGACGTCCTCGTGGCAGGTCCTCTAGGCTCTTTAGTTCTTCATCTTAAAGGCAGCTTCTTCTGTGAGCAGCCCCCCACCCAGTACTCTCTAACCTCCAGTCCTTCTTTATTTCTCCACACTATTTGTCATGTCTAGTGTATTGTACCCTGGGGAGAAAAAGAGGGAGGAAGGAAGAAAGGAAGGAAGGAAGGAAGGAAGGAAGGAAGGAAGGAAGGAAGGAGAGAAAGAAAAAAAGAGGGAGAGAGAGAAAGAGAGACAGAGAAAGAGAGAGAGGGAGGGAGGGAGAAAGGAAGAAAAAGAAAGAAAGAAAGAAAGAAAGAAAGAAAGAAAGAAAGAAAGAAAGAGGGAGGGAGGGACAAAGGAGGGATGAGGATAGAAGAAAGAAAAAAGAAAGAAAGAGAATGAGGGAGGGAGGGAGGAAGAAAGGAGGGATGAGGAAAGAAGAAAGAAAGAAACAAAGAAAGAAAGAAAGAAAAGAAAGAAAGAAAAGAGAGAGAGGAAGGAAGGGAGGGAGGAAGTTAGTTAAAAGCCCCCGTGACGCACATTTATAATCCCAGGTACTACAGAGGCGGAAGTAAGAGGTTCAGGAGTTCAAGACCAAAGGCAACCTCTGCAACTGGCAAGACTCTGGCTTGAAATAAAACATAAAAAGGGAGCTGGAGGTGCAGCTCAGTACTGAAGAAAAAGAAAAACAAAAGAAAGCAAGCCGATCTTCACCCCCAGCCCCAAGGAGCACCTGGCGGGCGCCCAGGAGCTAAGCACCCTGGAAGGAATGGCTGAGTGAATTGCAGGAGGCCCCCTAAGCCATGGAGCCCGCCTAAGCCATGGAGCCCAAAGCGTGGGCGTGGACTCACTTCTGCAGGTGCGCCCAGCCTCTGGGTGGCCGTGGCCTTGGGTCTGGAGGTCACCCGGATGGGGTCTGCGGGGCTTGGGGCTCCATCCAAAGGGTCTGCCTTTGCCCCCTCCTCCAATCAAACAAGCATTCCAGAAACATCCTGGTTTCCACCAGGCCCTGCCTACACGGCCCAAACAATGTTTCAACACCAGCTCCCAGAAGAAGAAATCCTAGGCGCACCAGCCGGGCTTAGGTTACCCCCCACCGCCTACCTTTTTCCTCCCATTTAAAATGCTGCAGCCTCCGAGCTCTGTTTATTTCTTCCGACGAGAGATTTAATTACTGGTATTTTGAGGGGTACATGTTCACTACAAGAGCGATGAAAGGCGCTGGGAATCCTGCAGGAGAGGAGCGGAGCGCGCTGCAGCGATGACAGTGAGCGCTGAGCGACAGCCGCGAACCCGTAACAGGGACGGGGTCGGCCCCAGGCCTCTGCGGCAGACCTCCGGGCTACGCAGCTATTAATCAGCTCAGAATCCCCCAAAGAATCAAGTGGTTTCATGTTTAGTGTCCTTGCTAGAGATGCTCAGTAATAAAATCTTAGCGCACACTCAGCATCAACATAAATTGTTCATCCTGATGTAATGCCGCGTACCAGGAATATCGCTGCGCTCCGGAGGCTGAGGCAGGAGGAACGCGAGTTCAAGGCCAGCCTGGCTGAGCCCCTGTCTCAAGTGAAAAAAGAACTAAATTGTTGTTTGTACTCTTTTCTTCCTCCACGTGTTACTTTTGAAGAAATAGAGTTACTTGAGCTATTCCAGACTGAAAACCATTTCTTTGTACTCTTGCTTCACTCGGGGGGGTTGGCTCCACCCTGGCATCTGATCCGGTCTGATCTCGGAAGCTAAGCAGGGTTTGCCTGGTTAGTCCTTGGACAAGAGACCACCTTGGAATACTAGGTGCTGCAGGCTAGGGAGAAGGACCTGGTAGCCCACTCAGGAAACAATCAGCCATTGAAAACCCGAAGGAGTAGCAGAGAAGCAGTGACATAGTGCCAGGCATGGCACAGTGTCAAGGAGTGTTTCATTCTGTTGTACACACAGTCACTATGAGTCGGGCCGGTTGGAGGGCACCTATCAACAACATTCCTGTTTCAGTCCATAACTCAGTTTCTATAGCTGTCTTAACAGTACAAAGAAGATAAACAGAATAGCCACCGTTTTCTCTGTGGACTCATGTTTCTTAGCAGTGTTCCATCCAGCCATGGATCACACACAATGGGTGGAGTTAATGGGAGCCAACTGCCTTGGGTGGCATTGACACAGCAGAATGAGAGCAAAGTAGTGATACTAACTGCACTCGCTCCGTTTCCAAATCAGAAAGCCGGGGGGGGGAAGAAAGGTTTTCCTGCTGATCTGCAGATCAGTATGTGATGGTCAATGCTATTTGAGGATCTCAGAAGAGAGTAGGACATTTCTCAGTTTGTTTAACCACGCTATTCCCTCCAGCAGTGGACACAAACCTGATCTCTGCAGAAATCGTCCAGAGCAACACGGACAGGTGCGTGTCTGTCATAGAGGGAGGTGACTGCGTGCCAGGATATTGCTCACTGTGTAAAGAGCACAGAAAATACCTCCCCCTGTTAACTCATTATACATAAGAAGGGGACCCGGTAGACATGGTGCTATCGCAGCAGGACAGGTTGACGTTCTCCCTCTGTGATTCCCTCACGCCCACACCACCATCTGCTCTTTCATTTCTTCATAGTACTGTTTAAATCCCCTCGATATTTTTCTTTACACACCTACTTTCATCCTCATTCCAAACAAGTAAAATCATCAGTTTGAGTCATTTGTTCATTTAACAAGCATTGATTGAGCATGAGCATGCGCCTGCAGCCGTACCTCTGGGTCATCCAGTCCTGTCAGATCTCCGAAGCTAAGCAGGGTTGGGCCTCATTAGTTACTTGCATGGGAGACCACCTCGGAACACCAGGTGTTGTAGGCTTGGGAGAAGGACCCAGAAACCCACACAGCCCCCCCCCCAAAAAAAGTCTGCCACTGAAAACCTTGTGAATAGTGAAGAAGCACTAGCAATACTGTTTTGCCTGTTGTACATAGGGTCGCTATGAGTTGGGCACCTAACAACAACATGGAGCGTGTATTCTGTGGCATACTTTCAGGAGCTGGAAATAACAGATGTGAATAAAATAGACAAAGTCCTTATATCACAGAGAGTTCATTTTAATGGAGAAGAAAGACATCAAACAAGTCCGTATATGGCGTTCTGCAAAGGCAATGTCAGCTAAGCGCTGAAATGAAAACCACAGGTGCGTAAGGAAGAGGAGAGACAGGGGTCCAAGAGGTGCTCTGAAGTCGTGATACTTTGGGAGAGCCAAGTGCAAGCCCAGACCTCGGCAGTGAGACAAGACAGGCAGACGGCATTATGTGAGAACGGATCCATGGGACCCAAGAGTCAGGCGGAGGCTGGTATTGGCTGGGAGGAAGCAAGAGTGACAAGCAAGACATGGGGCCAAAAGGAGCCAGAGGAGGTAGGACCCTGCAGGACCTGGAAAGAAGCCGGATCTCCTCTTATGTGTCGTGAGAAACCACAGCAGAGTTTTCAGCAGAGGAGGGGTGGGGCGTGCTTTCCATCCATCACTGGCTCTGCCTGAAGAGCTGGCCTTAGAGTAGCAATTCCGGACGGGCATAGAAGGCTCCTACAGCAACCGAGGGGAGTGACGTGGTGGCAGCATTGACATGAGAGGAAGTAGATTGATGGCTGGTTTCATTTTTTCTCCAATACAGATCAAATTAAATATATGATGTGATGTGTTGATGTTAGGTGCCATCCAGTCATATCTGACTCATAGTGACCCTCATAGGGTTTTCCGTGGCTGATTTTTTCGTGATTGCCTTGGGAATGAATTGCCACATCCTGCTCCCTTTTTTGCAGTGCTGGGAATCGAACCTGGGACCTCAGAGACTGCAGAATGGCGTTCTACCAACTGAGCTAAATCCCAGCCTACGGCTGCAGTCTCAAATGTATAATGATTAGAAAAAAGTTAAAGTCCCTCCATGTTCTATCTGAAAGTATCACTAAAGAAAATATGGCACCCATACATGATGACATATCATTCAGCCATGAAAAAGGATGTTATCTTGTCATCTGCCACAACATGTATGGATCTGAAGGACATTATGCTTACTAAATTAAGCCAGGTCCAGAAAGACAGATGCTGCATGATCTCATTGACTTCAAAAAACTGCAGAGTGAAGCCAGGTGTGGTGGTACACCCCAGGCAGAAGCAGGGGGATCGCAGATTTGAGGCCAGAGGCAGCCTATGCAACTTAGCGAGACCCTGTCATAAAAATTGTTTTTTAAAGGGGCTAGAAGTGCAGCTCAGTGGCAGAGCATTTGCAAAGTGTGCTCAAGGACAAGGGTTCAGAACCCCCTACTGAAAGAAAAAAAAAAAAACCTGCAGAGGGTAATAGTGTTTACCAGAGGCTGGTGGGGAGGAGGGAAGTCAGGATGTTGAGAGGTTGGTTTTAGAGTACAAAGTCATAGTTATATAGGAGGAATCAGTTCTGATGTTCTATTGCACACTAGGGTGATTATAGTTAACAATAATAGATATTTTGAAATAACTAGAAGAGATTAATGGTATTGCCAAAAAGAAATGACAAATGTATGAGGTGACGGTTATGCTATATATTCTGACGTGATCATTACACAGTGTATAAGTATCAAAACATAGCCATTGTACTCCATAAATATGTCCGATTATATTTTAATTAAAATTCTTAATTAAAAGAAAATTGCCCACGTGGAGTTTAGTCAGACCCTAGTGCAATGGTTCAAACTCAGGTTCTGGAGCTAGATGCTTGGGTTTAAGTCCAGGCCACCTAGTTTATTTCCTGGCCAAACTTTTGCAAATTATCTCATCTTTTAAAGTTTCTATTTCTTTGTTCAGAAAATGAGGCGACTGATTGATAGCTCTTTCAGAGGGCTATTGTAAGTATTCAGTGGGATAATATATGTGCAGGACTCAGCACAGCACCTGGGAGATAATAAATAGGCACCATTATATATCTGTCAACAATATAATTAATTGGAGACACCCAGGTCTTATTCTGTCTTCTCATAATAAGCAGGACCAGATTGTGTTGACCTTACAAATATGTTTCCTCTGTTATTCAGATCTATTTCATTTATTTATTTTGTGCCTGGGATCAAACGCAGCACCTCGTGCGTGCTAGGAAAGTGCTCTACACCACCATTCTCTACCTGCCAGTCTTTTGTGCTTAGTTTTAGTTACCGCTGTTATTGCCCTTATGAAGAACGAATGCTTCTCTTTTTTATTGGACATTTGATAAACAGAACTGATATACCGTTGCAAGCAGGATATTTTCCAAATAATTCAGTGCTTCAGATTCAAAGTTCCAGGAGGGTCTTCCCCCTCCAACCCCCCGTGTGCGCCCACAGGTGAAATAACAGCTGGAACTTAACCAGAATTCTCCTCGTCAAAGGGTCTGCATGCAGTGGCATAAAACTAACACAGGTGCCCCGGCATGCTAACAGAGAATGAAGAGAAGCACATGCTCAGAAAGGTACATAATACTTCGCTTCTTAGAATATGACTTATAAAATGTGGTCAGCTTTGTTCTGCAAATTGGCTGACACCTAACGGGGAGGAACCGCCGTTGGTGCCCGGGTGACCATGCCACCTGGATTCCCTTATCTCGTTTATTATTATTAACCGCTTCAAAAACACTTCAGAGGTTTTAGAGAAAGGGGTAGATTGTGATCTCCGCTCCAAGTGTGGTCCTGCGAGGAGGCCAAATGACTTTTTAAAGGTCTCTTTAGTGACATGGTCGGTCTTAACTGATATTTTCCTTTGAAAAACAACTGTCCTTTTGGGGGGGTGCCCAGAAAGGATATTAGAGATTATGTTTGAATCAAAACATTGGGACTTGCTTTCCTATCCCTCTTTTTTTTTTTTTTCTTCCCAGAGAAGAAATCCTCTTGGAATGTGGAAAAGAAATGAGTTTGAGGATAGTAAATCCAAATAGCACGTTGCTGACCTCTCTTAGCCGCTAGTCAGTACAATAGCAAAAGCCGCAATAATGTGAAATTCGCCGTGATGAGACAAACTGAGACAGGCTTTGCTTCGTGACATGGGTGGGTGGTCTGGAGGATGTGACTGTCCTATAAAAACAAAGGCGCGCGCACACACACACACACACACACACACACACACACACACTTCGAGGAGGAGGTCTTCCAAGGGCTGTCTATGTGGCCACCCCTAGCTCGTCCCACTCCAATTTAAGAGTCCTCTGAAGTTTTCACACTTTCACTCAGTAATGCCAAGTACCGGGCTTCCCTGTCCTGTATTGCATTCCTATTTTCTTAACCAACCTGTCAGCCACCCTCTAAAGATGACCCGCAAGCTTCACACCCTACCTTCTTCTAATCATTGAAAGGACTTCAGCCTCTGCCAATGGCTCCTCCATCAAGAAGGCCAGGAGGTGGGTTTCAGAATGGAGCCGAGCCCGGTTCGTGGACGCACACGGACGGGCTTGCCAAGGGTAGCCGTGAACTCTTTGGTTCCCCCGCCATTGGCTCCTAGGGTTCCTGCAAAGTGTGTACTTAGTTTGACAATGTGTAGCTCTGCAGACCCGGGTCAGATTTGACCTAGCCTCATGATAGGAAAAAATCTGATGGATATTCTCAGGCATTCTAGAGGTCCTCCTAATGTGTCCTCCTAAGCCTGAGCAACATGTGGGCATTAGGGAAGCCTTGGGGACTGGAGGAAAACTCGATTTCTCTACCTAGAGTATTTCTTCTTCTGGACTCTTGCACTGAGTCATTCCACATATTAAAAAATGTAATACGTGCCCAATTTATGGAGAATTTTATAGCAAGAGTGCAAAAATAGGATAGTCAGACTATTTTATGAAAGAGCCAAGACATGTAGTAAATTAAGGTTGATTTGCATGAAATTTTGCAGACATACAAAGTATTTTAAGAAAATCTGGAAACACTCCATTTGAACTCTGCGGCGTCACATTAGAGTGTCCTCTGTCTGTAGTCCACTCCTGTTCCTAATTTAACACCTGCAGATTGCCATGGACATTGTACATAAAAAGTACGTTTCATATTGCAAAGGTGGGAAGTTCACATTGTGTGAGAGTCAGCATTTTATTAGAAATTCTTCTGCTCATTCCCTGACAATGTGGGCAATCCATTTCTTTTTCATGTCTTATAGTGTTTGCGGTGGTTGGGAGAGCTCAGAGGCATGGCAGGACCACAAATCGTGGTGAAGAGATGGAGCAGAATGAGTTTGCATTTAACAGTCATGTGATGGACTTAAGTTAATTTTTTGTCCTTCAGAATTCTCCATATGTTTCTGTGGACCAAAGGAAAGATGGGAGGAGCTACTGAGCCCTGGAGGCAGGTTGGGCGTGGCCAGGACAGGCAGCTGGCTTGGCGTCTCTGCAGTGATGAACCAGACAGCTCTGGGCTTCTGCTCCAGTGACCTCTTTCTTCTATCCACAGATAGGACTTGTCCACCCACTGCTAAGAGGTTCTGAAAGCTCAAGTGCCAATCAGAAATCTTCTATGCAAATTATATGCAAATCTCAAAATGTTTCAGAAACTGGTCTTAACCCCATGCTTTGCAATCACTCTAGCCAATTCGGTCTTTTCGGGTCCATGTGCCTTTGGTCTTTTTAATTTTCTACCTGATCTCTCTGTCTCTGTCTCCTTCTGTCTCACTGGCTTTCTGTCTTTGTCTTTCTGTGTATCTGTGCCTCTGTCTCTCTCCCTCCTTTGCTGTTTTGAGGGGCAGGAATATGGAACCAGATTCCTACAGAGTGCAGAAACAGGGTCAGGAGGCCTGTTCGAGGGCTGCCAAGCAGACAGAGCAGCAGAGTGAGAGCCAAGAGCTTGGCGCAGGGAAGTCCAACCAGCAGTCAGGTGGCTTCTGTTCACCTGGGCTTAGGCTCTGTAACACAGTGGGGAGCACGTGAGAAAACTGTCATGGCGGGACTCCAGAACACACTGCGCTTGTTCTAATAAATGCAACTGGTTACTACGATTTTAAAATCGGTGCCATGGTGAAAGGGCATTTCCTAAGCATCCATGCCACGCCATGATCCACCCCTTTTCATTAGTGGCCCCGGGACTTCCACCTGCTCCCTGGGCTGTTCCGTGTCTGCTGTAGTGTCCCGTGTCTCTCTAGTCTCTTAGCTTGTAGCAGGTTAATGAGAAGCACGGAACATAAGTCATACCAGTGCGATCTGAAAGCTGTTACATGGCATGAAAATTATTATTGTTATTATGCAGAGTCCTTGTAGCAAAAATTACAGTATCTTTTCTTCCATATGTATTGCAAATCTGTTGCTCAGCTAAAGTTAGAAGCTGGGCTTTCTCAAAACTGCTTGTGTGGTGCTGGTGCATACTTCATAAACTTCTTTTGCTGCGAAAGTACTTAGGTTTTCTTTTCTCCTGAGCACCCCAGGCGATTGACAGGTGTGCCATGACTTCAACGGGCAGGTGGGGTAAAAGCCTCAAGATAGATGTGTTTTTGCTAGGGCTCCGATGGTTGACTTCTGGGTGAATCCCCTCCCCTCAAATGTGAATTTCCCTCTCTTTATTTCTTAATTTTAAAAACCTCTATTTAGATACTAAAACGTAAAGTTAACTATTAAGGTAACTTGTTAAAATAACTTCAAGGTGTGAAAGCGGAAATTCCAATTAATTTTTATCTTTTTCCCATTTTCTACTATATGAATCTTCAGTTCAAAGCTCCTCTGTCTAGCGATTTTTCACATCTGTCTGGACGTCCTGAAACGGACTTGCATGAATCAAGTGCATTGTGTTCCAGCAGCTGCAAGGTGGTCAAAGGCTATTCCCAGCTCAGACTTTCCATTTAGAAGTTCCTAGGTGACTGAGCATTGATTTATATATCCATATGTGCCGCAGAAAAGGGGAACAGCAGAGATGGCAAGGGGGTCCCGGGGAAGCTGTCCTTCCTCACTTCCACACCGTTCTTCTGAGTTCCCACCGACTGTTAGTTATTTGACTTTGCCAGGTAGCCCTAGGTACACCCTGATCTGTTCATATTAATCTGATTTTTTTTCACTGGTAATCCCAGCAACTCAGGAGACAGAGGCAGGAGGATCACAAGTTCAAAACCAGAGACAGGGGGGCAACTAATGAGACTCTATCTCAAGATAAATAAAAATAAAACTCTTTTTTTTTTTGTATATCTATCTATCTATCTATCTATCTATCTATCTATCTATCTATATATATATCTTTACTGTTGACCACAACTTGAACCCACAAACTCCTTATTAAAGAAGAGTCTGAGAGCTGGGAACTCAACTCAGTGGTAGAGCATTTGCCAACGGCACAGGACTCTGGGTCCTATCCCCAAGCACTGGGAGAAGAGAAAAAAAAGTTTGAATGCAATTATACAACTACTTAGGACAGGTCTCTGTTCTCATTTTATCACACCACTCGCTCACTAATGCTAATCTTCAACTGACAACCCCCTGGTCTTCCAGCATAGGTGATACAGTATAGTTTGGGCAAAATTTCAGGAGGAGAAATCCCAGTGGTTCGTAGCCATCCACTTATAAATTATAATTTCTCCTATGTATGCACAAGAAAACATTCAAGACTTTTATAATTCACATACTTAGAAATGAAAACAACTTATTTTTTTCCTACTTTCTCAAATTGCTTGGGGGTGAAAAAATGTTAAACGGATAATATCTTTCAACACTGAATTGATTTCTCGGCTTAATTTAAGCATAGAAATTATGTGCCAGGTGGCATAATCAACATGTTCTGTTGAAAGATTGCAATTTTATTCTTATAAGAGAAAACAAAATAAGCGTTTTTCCACGTGGTCTACTCAGCAGGAGAGAAAGTTTATGTGCGATCATTCCAACAATGGCATCTTTGACGAGGAAAATGACAATAGCTTCGAATGTATTCACTGAACTGTTTTGAAAGCCAAAAGTGTACTTTATTCCATCCTGCCACATGCCTCGCATAGGACCCTTGGTGAATAACTGGAAACAGAAATATGAAAATGAATAATCATGAATATAGTAAAACTGATCTTTGCACATTTGGACATTTAAAGATTTTATGAAAGGCATTTCATTTTCAAATATGAAATAGTTGTACTTCATTCAATATCCTGAACCGTAGTGCCATAAAATCTGAATATGCCCTTGGCTCCCTGCTCTCAAGGTTATTAAAAGATTTGCCCATCTTGGGGGAGGTGGAAATTGCCTGTTTTCACAACTCATTCCATTTTTATGTGACATTTCTATTCCCTGCAGTTCCGTAAAGCGCTTTGCCAAGGAACTGGGTCAGGCGCTAAAGAGAAACGCACAATGTTTATGAAGCGAAGAGTAGAAATGGTTAACTGATACCAATATTTGAGCACCCTGAGTCTTGTGGGGAGAGGAGTGAGAAGAGGAAGGGAGGAGAGGAAGGTGGGAGAGGAAGGGATGAGGGAAAGGTGCCGAAGAGAGGAGAGAGAACCACCGGATAATATGAGAGGACAAACATGATATCATCAATGAATGGCCTGGTTTCTGGAAAATGAAGAATGCTTTGCCTGTGACATATAAAGAGGGTGTTTCTGATCATTCTAGAATCAATACTTAAATGACTATTCAACTAGACACTTGGAATGAAGTAAGGAGTCTAAATAAAGTGAGACCCTCTCAATCTAAAAAAAAATTTAAAAACAAAAGAGCAACAATGAAGTTGCTGTGGCAAGTATTTTTATCAATTCCAGGTTGTAATTATCTCTTCCTATCTTTAAAAAGGGCTGGGGTTTAGCTCAGTCAGTAGAGCACTGCTCTGCATTCCCTGAGGTCCCAAGTTCGATTTCCATCACTGCAAACATGGGAGAAGGACGTGGCAATCCACTCCCGTGGCAATCCTGAAACAATCAGCCATTGAAAACCCTATAAGGGTTGCTACGAGTTGGACACGACTCACGGCACCTAACAACAACAAATCTTTAAAAAATTCTATATTTTGAGCTGGGCGCGGTGGCGCATGCTTGTAATCCCAGCAACTGGGGAGGCAGAGGCAGGAGGATTGCAAGGTTGAGAACAGAGACAATCTGTGTAATTTAGCCAGACACTGTCTCAAAAAGTAAAAAAATGGGCTGGGGGGGTGCAGCTTAGTGGCACAGCACTTGCAAAGCATGCAAGAGCAAGGCCCTGGGTTCAACCCCCGCCCCCCCCCAGTACCACAAAAAAAAAAAATTCTGGGTTTTGATTCTTACATACTTCTAGCATGAAAATTTAGCCTGCTTGGTAGTATTATGTTAAAATATCTTTTTCAACCTACTTATATGCAAATGACATTGCTAAGGATGCATATACTTATAGAAAAATTTTCAGAAGATCAATATTACATATAATTTTATTAGGACCTCTAAGTTTTATTTCTGGAACATCAAATGTTCTCTCCATAATTTTCATGGTGAAGTACAGTTCATTATTACTTTTTGTCCAGGATTACACCATGCAATCATCTTCCCAGAGATTTATTGGATGTCAAATAGGTCAGTTTACATGGGATTCAAAATGACAAATTACATTAGTTGACACCGTAATTGCATACTGTGCACCTGGAGTGTTGTATGAAATGTAATAGCATGTCTAGGGTCAAGTGTGAATTTTCTAGGTGTTCCAAATCCTATCCATATTCCAATAAAAGTGGAAACAGTACGGATTATGAAAAATTATTTTTAAATGGTTTTCCTTTTCATTTTTATTCTAAAACAAGGCAACTGAAGATAAATAGCCCAAATTAGTGGAGCATGAGTAAAAACAGCACTAACAAAACAAAACAAACAGAAAAGCTACATTCTGTGTGCTTTGGCAAGAAAATGAAGAATAGTCAAAGTCAGGCATGGTGGCACCCCCATGCAATCCCAGAAAGACCAAAGGCTGAGGCAGGAGGATCATGAGTTCACCAATCTGGGCTGCATAGCAAGTTGAAGGCCACCCTGTGCAACTTAATGCGACCTTGGCTCAAAATAAAAATAAAGAAGGGTCCAGTGGAGTATTTGCCTAGCATACACAAGGCCCTGAATTCAATCCCAGTACTGAAAAAAAAAAAAAAAAAAAAAGAGGGGGAGGGGTAGAAAATGAAGGATAGTCAAAGAGGTTAATAGCAATCACAAAGTACAGTACTAATCAGAATCAAGAGAGAAGCAAGATTTACAGAAATCAAGATCATTACTGTCAAATGGGGTACAGATGCCTAGTAAATAAGAATCCAAAACTGTGTGCTAGGTTTGGAAGTCCAGAATTTACTGCCTAAAAGGGTGTTTTTGTTTTTGTTTATTTGTTTTTGCAGTACTGGGGGGTTGAACCCTGGGCCTCATACATGCTAAGCAAGCACTCTACTACTGAGCCCAAGTCCCTGACCCCATTTTTATTTTTTATTTTGAGACAGGGCCTCAATAAGTTGTGCAAGCTGCCTATGACCTTGAATTTCTGATCCCCCTGCCTCAGCTTCTCAAGTCACTGGAATTACAGGCGTGTACCATGGTGCCTAGCTTGGTTAGGGGTTTCAGTGGAGAGGTTTGAGGTGTGGATGGGCAGTGAGCAAAGAGACAGAAAATAAATAATCTTCTTTAGAACTTAGAACAATTATTTTCCTTCTTTTCCCCCCATTGGAGGAAAAATGAATGCTTCGTATACCATTGCAGCCCCACCCCTGTTCTTTTTGCAATACTATGCATTTTGGAATTTTGTGTGAATTTTGCACTCTACTTTTTTTACATTTGAGTGATAGTGAGTGTCATAGTTTAAATCTAAAATATCCCCCAAACGTCATGGGTTGTTGCCTAGTTGGTGACACTCTCTTGAGGGGTTTTGGAACTTTGGGAGGTAGGACTGAGCTTGCAGAAGTAGGTAACTAGGGGCAGGGCTTTGAA
Organism: Pedetes capensis; assembly: GCA_007922755.1. Taxonomy (NCBI): domain Eukaryota; kingdom Metazoa; phylum Chordata; class Mammalia; order Rodentia; family Pedetidae; genus Pedetes; species Pedetes capensis. The sequence goes on along the minus strand of VMDO01014486.1, from coordinate 5,266 downwards.
GATTTTCAACTAAACCATCAGTTCTGTGCACTCTCTCTGATCTCAGCTTCCTGATTGCCAAGATGTGAGGAAGTCATCTGCCACGTGTCTCATAGCCATCCTTGCTGCCATGCCTGACTCTCCTTTATGAGACTAAAATCCTCTAGCCATAATCCCACAATAAATATTTTCTCCTACAAGTTTTCTTCAGTTGATTTCTCTGCCACAGTAATGCACCAGTTAATTAATATAGAAAATTGCTGCCATAGCATAGGGTCACTGTTGTTCAGAAACCTGACCGAGTGGTTGTTAGGCCATCGGAACTTGTTTGTTGGAGGAGTTTTGAAGAGTTTGGAGGAGTGAGATAAGCCTTGGAATTCTGTAAGTAGAGTTTTAATGGGTGTTCTGATAGGAGAAAGGAAGACTAAAACATACTGCTGCTGATAGAAATGCAGAAGGGCTCTCAGGAAAGTGAAGACTATTGGACATTGGAAAAGAGGACATTCACGTTATATTCTAACAAAGAGTTTGTGTGCTGTCTGCCCTTGTCCTAAAGACCTAAATGAGGCTGAATTTCAAAGTGATAGGCTAATTAACTTGGTGGAGGAAATATCACAAGTGTGGCATAATGTTGAGGCTGTGTGTTGGTTATTGCTTACTACATTTAGCCAGATTTATGATGAAAAAAATGAAGCAAACGGCACAGGAAAAAAACATTTTTTAAAGAAATGCAGTTTAAAGATGAAAAAAGCTGTGATTTTTCTAAGGTCCAAGCAGAGAGGCCATAATTGTTGAAGAGATAAGCACCATTAAAGAGGATAGTAGGAGAAAACCCATGGTCCAAAAAAAGAGTTGGCCAGACCCCTCCCATCTAAGGCTCCCAGATGTAAAATGGCAAATTCATTAAAAGGACTTTCATTTCAGAAGATAATGTCTGAAAACCGAATGCCTCCTGGATACACTTCTGAAAAGGGGCCCCTCAGGGAATTGATTTCTCCACCTGGGCACACAGAGGGTACTGCAGCCATGATCCAAAAGGGCCCAATTACCACTCAAGCTAGCAGAAAAACTTGGCAATGTCTACATGGTACTGGTTTTGCAGGCATGAAGAATTCAAGAGTTAAGGCGTTATGGATGCTGCCACCAGAGTTCTAGAAATGAGCCTGCAAAGGTAAGTAGTGTGTACCATGATCAGATGCCCTGAAGGGCTAATGCATGAAGCTTTGAGGGTGGAGCCTAAGCAGAGGTGGACAGCCCAGGATGTTAGACATGCCAGCAATGTGAAACAGGTGCCAAGGAAAGCTATCGGGAATGAGTGGAACCAGCCCAAGAGGGCATGGGGGTGGAGTTGTCCAACCTAGTTCAACCTCAGTTGATGCCAGATGCTAGAGCCCAGACATGGAGCCACAGGATTTGTTGTCCAGTAGGCTACAGATCTTGCTTTAGACCAATCTTTCCTTTCTGTGACCCCATTAGTTCATTTTGGAATGGGAATGCTTACTTTGTGCCACTGTACAATGGAAATATGTATTATACCCTGTTTTTCTTTTGCAGGGTATTATAGCTAAGTTTGCCTTGAATCTCAGCAGAGACTCTGTAGTTGGACTCTTGAACAAGGCAGAAGCTGCTAAGACTTTGAGGCCTCTTCAAGTTGGACTGAATGCATTTCGCATTATGAGATATCCATGACCTTTGGGGGTCAGGGTAGAGTCTCATGGTTTAAATCTAAAATGACCCCGAAAGGTGATGTGTTTGAACACTTGGTCCCTAGCTGGTGGCACTGTCCTGGGACATTATGGAACTTTGGGAGGTGAGGGCCACCTTGCAGAAGTAGGTCACTGGGGAGGAGGGGTCTTTGTAGGTTTTCACTTGGATCCCTAGTTCTGGTCACTTTCTCTGCTCTCTGCTTCCCGATCACCAAGATGTGAAGCTCTCTATCATGCACCTTCCTCCTGCCCCTCCCCTGCCTACCTGACAGCCATGGACCCCTTAACCACAAACCCCCAGTAGATCTTTTCTCCCATAAGTTTGTTTCAGTTGGCTTCTCTGCCACAGTGATGCACCAGCGCCACTCAGTACATACTCAAGATTCTTTGTCCTCATCCTGAATTTTCCCCAATTTTGCAGAGCCTGAAAAAGGAGTTGGGTGAGGGTAGTTTATCTGAGAAAGAGGAAGAGGGTAGAATGAGCAAGGAAGGCCAGCCAGAAAGCCATCCAGAGCTGAGCTGGTTGTCACTGCAGGCAACTGTGACCAAGTCTCCCTGGAAATCTCCGGGGAACAAAGGCGAATGTGCTTCAGAGGATTGTCCCATGGAAGGGCTGAAAGGCAGGGAATGGGTGTGCACTGCCTCTTGCCTCCAACAGGTGGTGCTCTCAGGAGCGTTACCTGCCTCGGCACCTCCATGGCGCTGAACCCCTGGCTGAGGAGGAGCCTCGGCTTTGAAGAAAGCCCCTCGGCAGGCTTACTGAGAGATGCCTGGAGCGCAGGGGTGGGGCAAATGCACAGGGACTTTACAACATGATGCAGGAGAGATGACACGATGCAGGGCTCAGACAGCATACTCGGTCCCCCCAAGAGCTCGGGTTTGGGTAATTCTGGAATCACTTCTCCAGGAAGTGCCACGCCCACTCTGTTCTCTGGAGTCCCACAGCCCACGGCAGAAAGCGCATGTGCTCGTTTAGAAGCATCCACTTAGCATCTGCATACGCAGCATTCTTTAAAGAGACAATCAAACAGGTTGGAGAAGTCTAGGCCTTCTGTAGAAGCTGATTCAGCCCAGGTTCACACGTTAGGAGCCCAGGCTGAGTGAGCACGGGGGCCAGGTGGACTACATTTGGAGAGGTAGAGCCAGGATGGCCAGTGGGAGATGGACACAGTCTCGGAGACTCCATCAGTTTTCTTGCTGCCCTCTGTTTGCTTTTCAAAGCCAGGACCAAACCCACATCGCCTGCAAAGAAATGGAGAAAGGAACACCGATCTTGAAGATCAGTTGCTGCAGTAAAGACTTCCTTTGTTAATAGCATTGTTGTTGTTGTTGTTAGGTGTCGTGGAGTTGTTTCCCTCATAGGGTTTTTCTTTCTTTTCTTTTCTTTTCTTTCTTTCTTTCTTTCTCTTTCTTTTTTTTTTTTTTTTTTTTTTTTGTGATACTGGGGGTTGAACCCAGGGCCTCGTGCCTGCATGCTCTGCAAGTGCTGGACCACTGAGCTGCACCCCCAGCCCATTTTGTTACATTTTGAGACAGGGTCTCTCCAAGTTATGCAGACTGCCTCTGGTCTCGAACTTGCGATCCTCCTGCCTCCACCTCCCCAGCCGCTGGGATTACAGGCGTGCACCACCATGCCCAGCACCCTCATAGGGTTTTAAATGGTAGATTGTTTCGGGATTGCCTTGGGAGTGGGTTGCCACGTCCTTCTCCCATTTTTGCAATGCTGGGAATTGAACTTGGGACCTCAGAGACTGCAGAGAGGCGCTCTACCAACTGAGCTAAATCCCAGCTAAATAGCATTAGCGGTTAATAATTCACACTGTAAGGCTGTGATCGTACGCATAGCACAAGGGTTCTATGGAAAGTGACTGTATACTCAGCTCTCAAAAACAACTGGGCCGTCTCCATATCATCCCTTCTCTATATCATCCCTGCTCCACACCCAGAGGTCCCGTTAAGTGGAAAGGCATTACATGTTTTACTTGGCTCAAAGCTCAACTCTGCATTTACCCAGGGTTCTTTTTCCATAAGCAAACTAGAGCCAGCCCAAGGCCCTTTGATCTGAATCAAGCTCGGCCACACCACGAGGCATGTCGCTTTCTTCTTTCTGATGGAACTCATACTCATCTAAATCTATGGGTCTCCAAACTTGGCTTCAAGGCCACAAACATCCACATCACCTTCAAACTTGTTAGAAATACAACTTTGGCCCTATTCTCCAGATTTGCGGAGTCAGAAACTCCGGGGCTGGAGCCTGGCAGCCTGTGTTTGATCAGGCCCCCCAGCAGATTCTGATGCAGGCTGAAGTTTAAGACCCACCACTCTCAGCAGGATGGTAATGAAGGGCTCATCATGCTACAAAGACAAGATATCACAGTCCTCCCCTATCCTCGGTTTCACTTTCTCAGCCTTCAGTTACCTGTGGTCAATCTCAGTACAAAAATATTAGATAGAAAGTTCTAGAAGTAAACAATTCATAGGTTTTACATTGCACACCATTCTGAGTAACATGATGAAATCTTGCATCATCCTTCTCCATCTAGCCTGGAACATGGATTACGTCTTTGTTCAGAGTATCCATGCTATATATGCTACCCACCCGTTAGTTGTTTAGTAACTCATCTTGGTTATCAGAGGACTATGGTGGTATTCTCATGCTTATATTCAAGTAATCCTTATTTTACCTAACAACAGCCCCAAAGACCTAGGCACGGTGGCACATGTCTATAATCCCAGCATTGCGCTCAGGAGGCTGAGGCAGGAATATTGATACCTATATGTATGGCTCACTGTTGTATAGCTACATAGTGATTTCCAGGCCAGCCTGAGCTACATAGTGAGACCCACTCTCAAAAAATAAACAAATTAATTAATTAAAACTAAAAAGTAATAGATAATAAAAATTTAAATTAAAAAATAATAGAGAGGGTAAATATGATCAAAGTACATTACATACATGTGTGGAAATGTCATAACCCCTCACTTTGTACAATCAATATATATGAGGGAAGGAATTCTAAATGAATAAATAAAGAATAAAAATAAAAAATAATGACCCCAAACTGTTAGAGTAGTGATGTTGGCAATTCAGATATGCCAAAGGGAAGCTATAACATGATGTTTTTAAGAGAAAAAATGAAAATTCTTGTTTATTTATTTATTTATTGAGGTGCTAGGGATTAAACCTAGGTCCTTCCTTGAGCTAGGGAAACAGTGTATCATGGAGCCACATTCCCAGCCCAAAAGCTCTTGACTTATAAGGATGGGGAAAAAATATTATGCTGAGGTCACTAAGACCTACGGTAAGTTATCATTGTGAATCTCTTGCCATGCCTTACTTATAAACTAACGTTATTATAGAGATACACATATGTGGAAAACATAGCATATACAGGAGTCTGTACTCCCCATGGTATCAAGCATCCATTGGGACTCTTAGAACGTATTCCAACAGAAAAAGGACAGGACGGTCCCAGGAACACAAGTAGATGCAAGAAAACACAAGAAAGGCTGAATCCTCATTCACATAATCTTTCTTTCTTTCTTTCTTTCTCTTTTTTTTTTTTTTTTTTTTTTTTTTT